>PVJA010052907.1:0-12188 GCA_004027025.1 Myocastor coypus
CTGCCTGCCTGCCTGCCTGCCTGCCTGCCTGCCTGCCTGCCTGTCTGTTTATCTGCCTGCCTACCTGTCAGCCTGCCTGCCTGCTAGCCTGCTAGAGCCGCTCACAGTCGGGCACACAACAAACTGTCCCATGTAATCAGTCACCATTTTCATCATGGTGTCTTGGTGTTTGTCAAATGCCACTTACCTCTGAACTTTCAGTAAATTTCATCTCACTCTCGAGTGCCTGTTCCTCAAGTTTCCTAAATTTCAAGGCTGCCCTCATGTAAGATGCCATCTGAATTTCAGCTTCAAATGAAATGTATTTCTACCCTTCGACTAGCAGTAGTCTCATCTGCTTCTTCACGTACGCGGCCATTTATTTTTTCACCGTCTCATAAGCTGAGCACTGGCTAATTCATTTTGCTTTTTTGTAAACAGCACAATGCCTTGCACTTAGTAGGTCCTTAACACGGCCCTTTAATTCATGATTTTCTGTGGTTGATTTTGTGAACAGCACATCTAAACAATGCTTCTTTTAAACAACCCACGTTGAAATGCATCAGTTCAAAGTTGCAGTTCCACTTCATTTGGCCCTCGAGCTACTCAGGTTTTCCTGTATGTCTACATAGGTCTTTGTCCATAGGAGCTGTTCTCTGAAAAGTCCCTCCTGTTGCAATCACGTGTGTAGTATGCAAGGATGCAGCTTTCGGAAACTGTGAGGGGCAACAGCAAGAATGCCAAATGCAAAGCCAAGATCCCTGCTGCTGGGGAGCCCCAGAGGCCACACCTGCAGCGGCACTTCTGCTGAGTAACGGTGGTGTCCCCAGAGCCGGTATCCGTGACCTTGGGAAGGGCAGATCTTCGCTGCTGAACGTGATCCTACTCCAAGAAGGTGAAACAGTTATTTTCAGTCACCAGGAAAACCTCAAGGCTTTCGAGGTGCTTTGCCTCAAGACTTGTCTCAAATCTACCAAGGCAGCCCGTGGCTGTAGCCGCAGCAGAGCTCAGCCGAGCTGCTTGGAAGCAGGAAACTTTCCACTCTGTGCAGGATTCGCTGTCTCTGGGTTGCCTGCCAGGCCTAAGGACTGTGACCTCAAGTATGGGGTACTGGAGGGCTTCTCTGTGCCCCCCTTGAATCGGAGTGAGAGGAGGGATAAAGGGTTCGCTTCTCTCAGGGAACTGCCAGGTCTGCCAGAGCCGGGAACATTCAGTCTTGACCTGTGGGCTGCTCTTGCGCTTCCTTCCACCATCCAGAGAGCCTGCTTTTTAATTAGCCAAACGAGCTACAGCAAAGGAGAGAGACGTGAAGAGGCTGTTTTTCTTCAAAGTGAAGTATGTGTGAAAAAAGCCCAAGCCAAACGTATTAAAAGCTTTTGTGAGCAGGCTTTTGTCAACGTTTGGGGTGGGTAAAACCTGAGCCAATTGTATTTAAGCTGTAGCAGCAAGGAAAGGGACACTCATTCCTTAGTGAGAAGGATAGGGAGTTCAGAGACCTACATTGCAGCCTGGACTACATGGGAAGGTCAAAGTGTGCCCGGAAGGAGCCTGCCAGGGGGCGTGGCTGGTGGGCGGGCTGTGGGCTACAAGCTATTTTGGGACTGGCTCTAGTTATGCATCTTTCTTTTGTTTTCTGTTTATCCTAGGACTTTCTTCTGGCACCGTCTACTTAGAATATAATATTCTAGACTTAGCGTTCATTTTAGCTCCCACGTTCTTTATCAGCTTCAGTTTTTATTCAGTCAGTTTTAGGAATTTGGTACATTTGCATTCTTTGAATGTTTGCATATTGTTTTGCCAAAAATAGTTCAGTCTTGTTTATTTGCATAATAGGGGTTAAGGACTGACTGTATTTCTGTAAAATAAAAAAAAGTTAAAATCAGCTGATAAGAACTTTTCTTTGTTTGTGTAGATCTGCTTGTCAGGGCCAGCAGCAAAGTATTATTATGCAGTCGGTATTTCTTTGGGAAACAAATGTGGGGTATCAACATAGGTTTTGGCCTTTCCTGCATTCTTAAGGAGTTGAGTATTACCGTTCCTTCACAAGCAAATTGGCCTTTGAAAGGAAAACTGACTTCAAATCAGATTCTTTTAAAGGTCAATGCACTGCCCAGGCATGGAGGGGGGAAGAAGGAGAGCAGTTCAGGGTTTGCTCCTAAGAAGGGGTTGCACTGCTACGCTGGGTAGTCAAGCAGTACACAGACCTGACACGGGGTTATATGCAGATTTCTCATATAAAGTGTAACTGTGGCTCAAAGAGCCACATAACTTTTTGCATTATCATGACTGAATACAGTCACAGAGTGAAGCTATTGCCCTTCAGTGCCTCGGTCAAGTTGCTCTGCTTCCTTAGCTCTGCACCACTTCCGCCCGGTAGAATCACCCACCAAGTTTCTGTAATCCCCAGTGTGAAGTCTGCAGGCTGCCAGTGACACGAGAGAGTGCACACCCAGCTGGAGGCCCAGCTTCACCTGCTCTCACAGCTCTGCGGCTCTGCGAGGAGCGTTGCTGGAATGCCAGCTTGCTGGGCACTGTGAATCCGAGGCACTTTGTCAGCTTTCCTTCACCTCACAGAGCTGGCTGTTACTGCCACCTGCCAATAATTACCTTCTTTTCAGGACCATGATATGTTTTTAACTTCAGTGAGACAAATCTGAGACTGGGCTGGGTGTGGTGGTGCGCGCCTTAATCCGATCTTGGGAGGCTGTAAAGAGGCGGAGCACTAGGAGTCAGATCTGGCCGTGAGACCCAGACCACACTGTAGACCCTTCCCTAAGGTACAAAAATAAATAAATAAATAAATAAATAAATAAATAAATAAATAAATAATAGAAAAAAATAAGGCACCAGAGAGAGAGAGAGAGATTAAATTAGGAAGAGAAGGCATGATATTAAAATGGAATGTCCTATGTTTTTCAAAAGGCGTACTTTTCTCTATCTGAAATTGAATATGTCATCTACAGCCATACCACCCTGAACGCGCCCGATCTCGTCTGAAATTGAATATGTCCATTTCAATCTATTGAATATGATACTAGAAATGTAGGAAACTGTAGTGGAAAGAATATAGAATTTGGAGTTAGAGACTGAAATTCTAGTCCAAGACTGTCTCACAATGAGTGATATTTGCCAAGTTTATCAATTTTATTGTTGAATTGTTTTTCACATGAAGTTTATTTTTCTGTATTTGGGGCGGAGGAACAAACCCAGGGCTCCCAGCTTGCTAGACCAGGATTCTACTGCCGAGCCAAATCCCCAGCCCCAAGTTTATTCATTTCTATGAAATTAAATTTTCTTATTTGTGAAGTGAAAATGTTGAACTAAATTAGTGTTTATTAATATTTGGTTGGTGAGCCATTAGCTGGTTATGAAATTAATTTAAAATAATATCTATTCTTGGGGCCCGGTCTAAAGCGCCTGCTTAGGAAAGCTTAGGCAGCTGGAGGGACCACATTTCGATCCCCGATCCCCGATCCCCGGCACCACATGCTGTGCCAGCCCTGCCTTCAGGGTAGGCTGAGCCGGCCATAAAATAAATAAACAAACAAAAGTTCTGAAATAAAATAAATAAAATTAAAAATAAAATAAAATAATTTCTTTCTTTTTTTTTAAATTTTATTTAATTTTTTTCTCGTTTCAGAACTTTTGTTTGTTTGTTTACTTATTTTTATGGCCGGCTCAGCCTGCCCTGAATGCAGGGCTGGCTCAGCATGTGGTGCCGGGGATTGAACTGTGGTCCCTGCAGCTGTCTGCAGGCACTTTAGACCACTGAGCCATCCTGCCGGGCCCCAATAATTTCTACTCCTATAAAATTTATTTATTTATTTATTTATTTATTTATTTATTTATTTATTTCAGAACTGGGGTTTGAACTCACGATCTCACACTTGCCCAGCAGGCACTTGTGCCATGGAGCTATCTCCCCAGCCCCCAGCCTCCAAAATAGATTACTTGAGAGATAAAAGTTTATGCATTGTATTAGTCCTCAGGAACTGGGAAGAAACTTTTGCAAGTTCTTGACTCACAATATATTTTTAACTTTTACAGTTTATGGTTATTAGTAGGCTTAGAAAATAGAGGCAGCAATAACTTTTTTTTGAGAATGGGACATGAAAATAACGTTTTTATGTATGATTTTATAGTTGTACATCTTGTGGAGTACTGTTATTACTTCTCATTAATTCACTGGGACTTGTCATGTCATTATTTATATACTCTAGCAGCGATGTTTTATCCTCTCTTTTAGTGTTTTACCCTATTGTTTCTTGTTGTTATTTTATTTTGTTGACCAGAAAAGTGTTCCAGAATACTGCAGTAGTATGTACCTCTGTCTTCTTCTGAACTTTTGCAATTACCTTTCAGTACCCTTCTTGCTGAACATTATGTTAGAAGTAGCATCTGTTCATAGCTTTCAAAACTTGGTATTGTAAAAATTGCCAACATCACAACTTATAAATTATCTAATACACAATTTAAATTAAAAATGTGCTAGAAAATATATCTAGCATTCCTACCGTAATGTAAAAGCAAATGATTTTTTACAAAGAAAAACTTGCTTGGACACAGTATTTTAGGTGTTCACGAGTAGAAAACAAAGTCGCAGCTGCAGCTTGAGGGGTAGCCTCTTTCTTGTCCTTGACTTCAGGGAGTGAGGACAGAAGCCAGGGAGGCCTTGAGCGTGTGCCGCTGCGTCTCTCGCCACGTGGGGTGGTATCATTTAGCCAGGCCTGGCGGCTCTGTCCAGACAAATGGCTTCCCCACCAGCAAGCAGGTGTTCTGCTTTTTGGATTTTTTTTTTTTTCTTTCTCTATGCCTTTTATTTATTTTACTGTACACTCTGTCCTTAGTACTGTTTTCATGAAGTGGATTTTTTTTTTCGAGAGGTTCTAACATCAGGGAAGCCCTGGTCTTTACTGGAAATGAAACAACCCCCAACAAATACGCAAACCAGTTACATCGAGTTTCAAGTTAAACTAGCCATTGGAATTACTTAGGAGCTTAAGTATATATATACATATATTTACATATATATACATATATACATATATATACATATATATAGACATATATATACACATATATATACATATATATACATATATATATGTGTATATATATATATATATATATATATATATATGTATATATATATAGCTGTAAGGTATCAGGAGATGAGGAATATGCCAGCAACCTAGATGCTAGAAATATGCCTTCTAAGGGGCCTACCTGTGTTAGTCTGCTGGAGATCCCTGCTTGGGATCAATCAATCAAAAATTCCAGCTTTTTTTTTTTTCCTTGGAACAGTGTTTGAACTCACGACCTTGCACTTGCCAGCAGGCACTTGTGCCATGGAGCTATGTCCCCAGCCCCGAAATCTAGCTTTTTATTGAGACTCCACCCTTGGGTAGCCATAGGCACCTGAGAAGAACCCCTGAAACAAATGGGCTTCCTCTTCCAGCCTTGAAATTCTGTGGTACACTGAGACTTCTGATACAGTTTCAGTTTCCTCTAATGTGTGCTGTGCACGCGCGTTGGAGCCTAAGACTTAAATTTACATTACAGGTAAAACGTGAAAGAAGGTAGCAATAATTCCTACTTGCTACAAAGAACATTCTTTAAATATGTGTCCTGATACCAATTTATTAATAATGTCAGATAATGATCAGCCTGGCCTCTCACCAGGATCCTCTACTGTCTGATTTATAAACTTACTTTCCCCTTCCCTCAGATCCTTCCATAGAAGGCGTATCTGGAAGGAGATTTCTGATGCAAATTGGGAAATCAAATTTGTCTCTGTGGAAATGCAAATTCGAAAGGTTTTTCTTTAAAACTAGGGCTGCCAGGGGCCTAATCATGTGGATACCCAGCCCCTTATAGCGCACTGGGGTTTCAGGGAGAGGATCTTGAGATTGTGCAGAGTTCATGCTTTTCTAGGAGCTGATGGTTTAACAACTCCTTTGTATTCTGTGGGCTCAGAGATCTCTTGGATACATGCTGTGTGTTTGCACTGGAACCGGAGCTCTGCTGGAAGGGGAGGGGCATAAAACAGTAAGAAATGCCCCACATGTCCTATGCACTCCCAGTGGTACCAGATCTGTGCCAGCCTGAGGGCGTTAGAGAAACCTACTCCTAAGGTAGATGGAGAAAAAGGGAGGAAAATGAGCTGGGGAATACGCATTTGTGTTTTGACCACAGCTGTGATAGGTGGCATCCAAGTAGGTCGTGGAAGGCTTGGTCCATGACCAGTATAGAGGTAATAATAATATAGTCATACATTTCTGATCCTCCCTTTTCAAAATCCTGAGAATGTGGCAGGACAGAATGACTACATCCCCGGTACTGAAGGCACCTTTTCCCCAACAGCAGTGATTGTCCTGTGGTCATCAACTGCTGAACCTGTACGGAAAACTGTGTGAGACTGGGAGATGGACCCGTGCAAGAACGTGGGAACCTAACCAACACTTCCATACCTTTACTGAAGAAGCATGCATCCCCAATTAATTTATATAAATTTATGGGGCCCGGCAGGATGGCTCAGTGGTCTAAAGCACCTGCTGAGCTGGCCATCAAAATAATAAACAAACAAACAAAAGTTCTGAAACAAGAAAAAACTAAAGTAAACTAAACTAAACTAAACTAAAATAAAATAAATTTATAGTAACGTTAGTTTATTCTTAAAACACTTCATTTTCTGGAAAGTGTAGTTATATGGGGAACATAAAGCACTTTCTCTGATGCCTCAAAGTTCCTTGAAGCTGTTTTCTAGACTGAGGAAGACAAGAAATTAGAACCGAAAGTTAGCACCTAAACGGCACATGTTTCCATGTTCCGTTTGCTTTTCTCTGGTTCCTTTAACCCCTCATGGGGTAAGAGGAGAGTTAGGTCCCCAAGCCCCAGATGGTCAAGGTTGCCCAGGGATGTCAGGGAAAGGGGCATCCACCCAAATTTGCCAACAGGAAAGCAGGACTTGGCCCAGAGCGGAGCCTTAGTAAATATGTACTGAATGCGCTGATGAGACAGTGGCGTGGTAGGTCAAGATGGTTACAGACGGGAGGTCACCCAGCCCTGCTGCTTCTTCCCAGGAAAGAGGGTGTGGCGCATGAGGCTGGAATGCCAGCACCGGGCCGAGCTGGTACTCATCCCGGGTCTCCCCAGAAGAGAAGAAAAAAGCATACTGATGGAATTGTTTTGGACGTCAGCCAGGTATTTCCTGTTTAAGTGGACGCACCATTCAAAGAGACATACGTGTTTCTTCTGTTTGTTTTTACATTTTCAGTATTTCTATTTCTCCGACTTTGTGACACTTAACCAAAATGTTCCCAGATTAGATTATTGGACGCAGAGATAGAGATATTATGGACAATAAAAGATTCCACAAAAGCTGAGCTTTTAGCAAGTGTTAGGCAGTCCTTTAAAATGTAATGCTTGCCTTAATAATAAAGATTACATATTAACATTAATTAATCGCCCACCATATTCATCTATGCAACAGCTGGAGCATGTAGAATTGTTCACTCGAGTCCCCTAAAAGAAGAGCTTAGGCAGCTGCCGTGATAAGTACAACCTTCCCAAAGTGGCCATGTATCTCCTTCAGCATTATTGCATACCTTTTTTTTTTTTTCAGTACATGGGGTTGAACTCAGGACCTTCTGCTTGCCAGGCAGGAGCTTATGTCGCTGACCATACCCCCAGCCCTTCCCCTTTAGCAGTTGTAAGAAGACAAGAAGACAGCGAAACTGACTCTTCCTTCTGTTCAACCCAACAATCTGACCTAGACTCCAAAGACCTTAGGTAACCTCTCCCTGTCCCCGGCTTTTATCAGCCTTAACTCATTCTGAGGTGCCCCAGTTTCGGAGAACTCCATTCTCATCATAGTTTTTAATTATCATTCCCAGAGTAAACAAAGTATTTCTTCCTTGCAAGAAGTTGCATTTTGTGATCTTTCTTCTTGGGGTTCTCTTTAGCCAGATCTTCCTGCAAGTCGTTTCTTTGCTTTCAGACCTCAGGTTAAAGGTCATCTTCTAAGACAGCTTTGCTAGCTACCTAAAGCAGTCCCTCTGCCCTGGCTCCTGTCACTGTCTCATGGCACTCTTTGGTTTCTGCCTCTTGCATGAGTTTGATTACTTGTGATTTGATTAAAGTGGAGACCTGAGAGCCTCATGCACCAGTACATGTCTAGTGCCTACAGCAGTGCTTCAAAAATGTTGGTATCTAACAAAGAATTGTGACATGAACAGTGACTGAATGAATGTTAATCTCTCCATGTCTAATTCGATGTGAGAAGCTTTACATGAATTGCCTGTGAATTCAACACTGTTTCTTTGACTTGAGATCAAAGGCACGTTGGGCCGGTGAGATAGCTCAGCAGACTAAGCGCCTGCTTAGGCAAGTGCAGAAACAGGGTTTAGAGCTGGGCATGGTGGCGCACGCCTACAATCCCAGCACTTGGGAGGCTGAGGCAGGAGATCAGTGTGAGTTGGAGACCAGCCTGGGCTACAAAAGTGAGCTCAAGGGCAGCCTGAACTGCATAGCGAAATCCTGTTTCAAAAAGACAAAAAAAAAAAAAAAAAAAAAAAAAAAAAAAAAAAAAGTGCCGGGCATGGTGGCTCACACCTGTAATCCCAGCACTTGGGAGGCTGAGACAGGAGGATTGGAGCAAGTTCGAGACCAGCCTGAGCTACAAAAGTGAGCTCAAGGCCAGCCTCAACTGCATACTGAGACCCTGTCTCAAAAAAAAAAAAAAAGAAACAGGGTTTGATCTCCACACCATGGGCAACACAGGCCCCACCCCAGCACATGCTAAGCTGGCAACCGAGTTCCAGTGTGGAGGTACACAACTTGTAATGCCAGCACAGCAGAGGCTGAAAACAGGAGAATCGCTACCAGTCCGAGCTGTGAGGTGAGATCCTGTACCAAACACACAAAGGCATGCCATGCATTTCCAATGTTTCTTTTCATGACGCAAAGGATGGCATTCAACTTCTAAGTTTTGGACTGAGGGGAGTGTTGTTGCTGGATGGATTAGAGCCAGAGTTTCTACTGACTTAGTGTGTACCAGCATGCCGCTTCACATTATTCTGAAAATCAGGCTAGCACCTACTTTGAAAACAGGCTGGGGAGATAGGCCAGTAGAATAAGTGCTTGTCTGCCAAAAGCAAGACCCTGAGTTTAATCCCTGGTACCACAAAAAAAAAAAAAAAAAAAAAAAAAAAAAAAAAAAAAAAAAAAAAAAAAAAAAAAAAAAAAAAAAAAAAAAAAAACCTTAAACAGCAAATGCAGCTCAGGAAACTAAAAGCCACAACACTAGGTCAAACCTCCCAAGAAGGGCATCAGGGTACCAGTTTGGTCTCAGTAGGGCAAGGAGGAATTCTAAGTGTCTCAACCACTCCAAGGGATGCTGATAATAGTGTACCTAGACCATAATTTGAGTATCAGGTGGCAAAGATCCTATCTTTTAAAGCTATTTCACTTTAAGCAATGTTTTCCAATTCCCCAGTAAGTTCTCTCCTGCTGTACACTTAGCTTCCAATACATAATTATTTATATCTATTTTTAAAATAATATTCTTTCACTTAGAGCAGTTTACCCATAGCCAAAATATTCTTTTTAAAAATTTATTTATTTATTTTTTCTTGTTTCAGAACTTTTTGTTTGCTTATTTATTTTTATGGCTGGCTCAGCCTACCCTGAGGGCAGGGCTGGCACAACATGTGGTGCCAGGGATTGAACCGTGGTCCTTGCAGCTGCCTGCAGGTGCTTTAGACCACTGAGCCATCCTGCTGGGCCCCACCAGCCAAAATATTCTGATAGAGCAAATGATACATTTTTGGGGTTCAGGGCAACCCTAAAAATTTTAGGAAGAAAGACTCATGAATTGGCTACTTTCTGCAACTTGATGAAATAGACAAATTGTATGGCCAGCCAGATAGCTCAGTGGGATAAGGCACCTGCCAGTAGGCGTGAGGGCTGGAGTTCAATCCTATTTTATGCCCACCCTGCCCCCAGGGCACACTGAGACAGCAATAGAGACTGCATGAGTTGGAGCGCGCAGGTTGTAAACAAGTGGATCACTGCGCATCCCATCTAGTAGTGGGACCCTGAAGACCCTTGTAGACCTTTCCCTCAAGTACGGAAAACAAAAAACGACAAATTATACAATGTGTAATACCCTAACAAAGTAGGTAATACAATCATTTTGACTTGAAGTTGTACAGTCCATACCATATTACATAAGGTTTTTCTATAGTGTATCTGTAACTTGCTATGAATATAATTAGTGTCCCATAATTAACTTCCTTATTAAGTAATTATTAACTGGTACCAAAATAATTCAAACCCATCTTCGCCAGGCTTTGTGTTTGCTCTGATTGTGTTAACGTTCTTCTCCAAGTTGAGGGATGCTAGCATAGACGCCGCTGTTGGAGCCTGGGCACTGAGGGGCTCCAGGCATCATGAAGTTGCTCTCGGGGCGCCGCCAAGCTTCCTTTGCACCACAAGACTGCTCCCCAACACTGCAGGGACACGGCAGGTGGGCATGCCCTGGCTGCCTACCAGCACCTGTGGTCATTTAAACAAGCACAGATCTGTTGCTGAATAGGTTTGGGAAACTATTGTAAAAATCTAGAGTTTTGGACTGTGTCTTGTGATCTTTTGGAAAAAATATATTCAACTTGAAACTGTACTTAGTTTTCGGTCATGAATTAGGGGCTCATGTCCTACAATACTTCAGAATTAAGAGTCCAAGATGGGAGTCAAGAGATAAGTATTATAGTTCAGCTTTATCTCAGTTACGTGACCTTAATTTTGTCTGTGAGGTGCTCACCTGTGAAATAAATGAGAACATTGGAGTAGTATCTCTTATTTAACGATCTCAATTACCTCATTGCAAGTTTGCATCTTCATGTAATTTCATCAGTGTCTGGCCATTCTTTCAGGATTTGATCTCAAAATTTTACCTGCAATGAGGTCAAACCCTGAATGAAATTTTTAAGGAAGAGCGATTTTTGTTTAGCTGTAAAACAATGGAAACTGGCCTCAAAATTAACATATGCTGAATCCTATCGAAAACCTTAGCAAAGTATTAAGTAGCTAAATAGTATGCTATCTTTCATTATCACATCTAGTTTTTTTTTTTTCTTTCATTTTCTTTTTCTTTTTTTTTGAGGCTGAGGTAGGGCAGATTGCTGTGAGCTGGAGGCCAGCCTCACCACACAGTGAGTTCACACTGTCTGTACTACACAGGGAGACCCTATCTAAGAGAAAAAAAAAAAAAAAAACAGACAGAAGGGAAATAGATCTTTCACTCTACTGTTCTTCACTTTCAGTTTTTTTCATTTATTGACTTTAGAATCTGGCTTGTGTTGAGCATAATCTTATTCTCATGTATTACAGTGACACCTTAGGGACCTTTATGAAATTATTTGGTATATGTAAAGCAGTGTAAGCAAGAGTACTAATGTAGGTCAGCTCCACGCTCCTGAAGCAGTGCAGTGTGCCCCAGCGTGTGGTGGTACCCTTATGTATAGACTGGAGGGTGAGTTCTTCTGTCCTGTGTGTGGGGTACAATCCAGTGTATGTGAAGCTTCGGATCCATGCTGTCCAATTGACGCGATTATACACCGTGTGCAGGAAACAAGGGGAGCCTTGTCCCAAGCATCAATTTCTACATGATCCTGGGAAGGGATCCTCCTTCTTTCTCTGTAATTGCTTCCTGTACCACAATAATGTCTGATTCGTGTGTTGAAAGTGATCAGTTTGTTCAGTATGCCACCCAAGGACTGAATACTTCTTGTGACATCCAATTAAATGGATCCTTTATCTCCACGTCCTTTCAGAGGTCAGAAATGTGTTTTCATATTGAATGGAACTTCTGCCCTATGGATAGCTCTTTAAGAAAATGTTCATTGGGGCCTGGCAGGATGGCTCAGTGGTCGAAAGCACCTGCTTAGGAAAGCTTGGGTGGCTGCAGGGACCGCGGTTCGATGCCTGGCACCACATGCTGTGCCAGCCCTGCCCTCAGGGCAGGCTGAGCCTGCCATAAAAATAAATAAATAAACAAACAAAAGTTCTGAAACAAGAAAAAAAAATAAAATAAAAAAAATTTTTTTTTTAAAAAAAGGGGGGCCTGGCAGGATGGCTCAGTGGTCTAGGGCGCCTGCTTGGGAAGGCTTGGGCGGCTTCAGGGACCGTGGTTCGATCCCCGGCACCAC
>PVJA010052908.1:0-12197 GCA_004027025.1 Myocastor coypus
TTTTTGTACTATTTTTAATATATCTTTCATTCCTGATCACTAGCTACAGTTCTGTCTTCAAAATTTTATGTTCTGTCTTCTCCTTCATGCAAGTTGTGTATACTTTCAGTAGAGGTCTTAATCTCTTGGATATCTGTTTGGATCTGTTTTAAGGATTCCATTTCTTTCCTATGTTGAACATTTTTTGTTTCCATCATTTTTCTAAGATCATCTATTCTTTTATCTGTATCTTTTCTAATATCTTTGATTTTAAGCAGCATTTCTTTTCGTACAAGAGAGATTCTATTCTCTGTAAAGTTTTCTTTCTTTAAGAATTTTAAAATTTTATTTATTTTTTTCTTGTTTCAGAACCTTTGTTTGTTTATTTCACTCATTTTTATGGCTGGCTCAGCCCTCCCGGAGGGCAGGGCTGGTGCAGCATGTGGTGCCGGGGATTGAACCACGGTCCCTTAAGCCACCCAAACTTTCCCAAGCAGGTGCTTTAGACCACTGAGCCATCCCGCCGGGCCGGGCCCCTCTGTAAACTTTTCTACTTTTTTTTTTCACTCCTATTGTTACCATTTCAAAAGTTCTAATGTTTGACTTCTAATTTCTTCTATTTTATTGTGTTCTGGGTTTGTCCTGGATAGACTAGGGGTCTAGGATTGTATTTTGCTTCTGCATCTTGCCATTTTCTATTTTATCTTTTTATTTTATTTTGTTTTCTATTTTGATGCTCACCAATTTCTTATGATAGATTTATCAGCAGTGATAATGCCATGCCAAATTCCCTAGTGGTTGTCTGTTTTTCATAGATGTCTTCTAGATGTAAATGGTTCTTTATAGCTATTCTGACAGACTACCTTTCCAATTTATAAAGGATATAAAGTTATTATTTGGCTCAGTCCTTTGGTACTGGATTGTGGTGGTTATTATGACCTCAGTCACAGACTTATCATACAGGGAAGAAAACAGGTATGACATTATGGCTAAAGTAGTACAGTTAGTAATCAAAGTTCCAAGAACAGATTAATTACTGACAAATATGATGTGTTGACCAGCTGCCTCCAATCATAGGAGCACACTCTAAAGTTATGTAAGAAAGCCAAACATATAACATGTATTTGTATGCAATGATATTTTTTCCCCTTACTGGAGTGATCTACTCTTTTTAGTGGGGTAGTAATGGTGGCTAAGATGGGTAGGAGACAGAGTAAAGTGATGAATGAGGTCAGATATAGTGGAGTCAAGGCTATACGATGATGTCTTTTACAGAGTATCCTCTGCCATAAAGAAGGATAAATCTGAGACTTTGAAGGTAATAGGATACAACTTGAGGCCATATTCATATGTGAAATAAATCAAACTTACATGTGTATACATCATATTGTCTCCTTGGTGTGAAAAATTGAAAGAACAAATAAAGCCTACAATGTATAATAGATTTGTAAAATGAGAAGAAGCTGCTCAAAAGGAAAATGGAACTATAGTGGGAGAAAAGGGAAAGAAAGGAAAAAAAAATATAAAAGGTAGTGGTGCTACTAGTTTCTCTTAGTTCATTAAAGATAAATGTTTGTGCTAATACCATTTGGAGAATTTCTTATAGCCATATCTTGAACTCTGAGTAACTACTTTGAAGATAACAATACACTTGTATTAACTATTGATATTTTACTATTTTTTATTATAAAGTTTCACTTCTCCATAAAATTAAATTAAATTAAATTAAAAAGTTATTTATTTAACCAAAAAAACTTTTTTGTTTTATATGGTGGAGAAGAAAATTTACTGTTAAGTGCAGAGTAATATTAACTAACTAATGAATGCTCCAGGATGTGCTTTTAGTTTTTAGATCTCTGCATAAAGTTAATCTCCAACCTACTGCTGTATACCTACTCAGACCACTAATACTAATTTCCAGGGTTGGAACTGAGAGGTCACTGGGATTCCAGGGTGCAGACTGTGCAGGTACACCCCACTTGCACCCTCCGCAGGCGCTTGATTCATTCTCACTCTGCCCTGACTTCAACTGCGGACCTCACCTCCAAGCACCCAGGGCTTTGTACAGTCCCAGAGTTCACCCCGTTGCCTCCTGACCTCCATCTAGCCAAGGGATAACAGTCACTGAGGACTCCCTGAAAATCTGAACCCCAAACTAACAACTGTAGAAATATTCTCTATTTTTTATCTACAGAAAACTTGAATCATTTTACTAACACAATTTCTTAGTTTTTGCATGTGAAGTCATTTAAGTATAAATTGTATGATCCTGTCATCTTAATGACTTGGAAACTATGTGACATTGTCAAAAACCAAATCTTTGACCAAAAGCTTAATAATCCTTTCATCACTGATCGTGATTGAAACAAAAGTTAGCTTGGCTTTCAAAGGCTTCCACATTCTTAAAATTTTTTAATTGATTCACATTCATAAATGCTTATTTTAATGCTGAAACTTTTTAGATTTATCCCCACCACTGACTTAACTCAACTTACAGTTTAGTGCTTTATCTGTTATCTGAATAGAGATAAGTCTAAAAAAGAATAAAACCTTTCGCAGTAAGAATTTATTGAGTAATATTGAGAGAATTTAGAAAATATTACTAAATCCTAAAACATTTTGATAACTCAAATTAAAGTTGAATAATATCAAACTATGGTTAGCAAGAGCATTGGTAATATTGTGAAAGCCTAGAAGGGGCTTCTAGTGATTACTTCTGTGGTAAATTATCACTGCTTTTCAGCCAAAGCAAAAGGCTCAGTTACAGATAAGAACACAAGCTGCTACATCACTGTACTGCTGGCAGGGTTTACTAGGGAAGGATCCCATGAAGAGAAATGTTTGAAAGTTTGTTTCTGAAGAATTTGTAAAAGACTAAATTGGAGAGTATTGGGGTACTTTCCCACAGAAACAAATTTAGAATTGCAGCTCACAAGACAGAGTCCCCAAAACAGCTCACAGGGTGTTTATCCTCCTGTTTCTGAGCATCCCTGAATTTCCAGTCATCCCGTCTGTTTCTACAGAACCCAGCAGGCCAGCTTTCCTCTCCCAGATGCTTCCTTCCTAGCAGCCAGTGGATACTGAAAAATAGTATCACATTGCACTCATTGCCTTGTCTCTGGCTTGACTATACACACACAGTAATACCAGTGACATCCATGATTCCAGGCCAGGGGAGGATGACCAAGGTCTCCCTCAGCCTCAGGGTTGCCTCAACACTCCTCATACCCCAACCCTGAGGCTACAGAGATCTCCACCAGCCCTAAGCCCTTCCTGGGCTGCATGGGAAGCTCCCTAACTAGGGCGCTGGCTCCCTGGGAACCGGCTAGAGCCCTACACTGGAGTGGAGACTGTGTGGATTAGAGAGATGAATGCATCCTAAGAGCAGATCCAGCAGAAACCTTGCCATTTTTTTCTCTGAAAGTGTTTGCAAACCATTGTCTGTACACCAAATAGAAAGCAGTAAATAGAGCAGCAGGCTCAGAGTTTGGAAGGGTCTGGCGGAGGAGATAGGTGAGTTATTATGTTCTGTGGCCCTCTGCCCGCCCAGGAGTCATACATAATGGAAAAAAGAGGCAAATAAGAATTAAATACCTGAAGTCTCTTTTTTCTTCTGTCCTTTGATTACACTACTATCTTATTTATGATTCCCTAAAGAGAAGATAACTCCCCTTATGTGCCATTGCTTCTGTAAATTGTTAAAGAATCACAAAAATGAAATACTTCACAGCAGGTTTTTCTCTATTGCCTCTTTCCTGCTATACTGACCCTTTTAAAAGTGATGGTGTATCCACATGTCTACCCGCCTGTCCCCACCTCCCTCAGTTGCAACCAGCTTTAATTTCACTGTATCTTATTTGCCAAGGGAAACTGAATATATCTGAAGTCCACACTGAGCTTGGTGTAGTGTTCACCAGTGCAGTCCAGGCCTTGCTTTACAGAACATTAGTTTGCCTCTTGGGTACAGTGTCCCAGCAGACAGTCCACATTCTTTGTTTCATCTCTGCCTGAGAATTCAGGGCCCAGCAACACAGTGGAAACAGTGACTGGGAGAAAGCCAAGCCCCTCAGGCTGGATTTGGTTTTAAACACTGTTCTTAATAGCTTGGGAGGCAGGGATGTGGGAAGAGAGTGTTTACCTAAATTATTCCAAGGTTTTACTTTTCTTTACTGAAGTAGAATTTGATACAGAGCTCTCTAATTTTGAATGTGTTCGGAAGTTTCCAGCATTGGGTTCATTCTTCTAAGCAAAATATCAGGAGTTCTGTTTTACCACCAAGAAATTCAACAGACTGGAAATATTGGTTATTTCTTTGTGTTACCTTTCAGCTGGAAGATAGAAGGGTTTTGCAGTATGAATAAAGGATAGATGATATTAAGACAGGGGGAAATATGTTGGCAGAATGATAAAGCCTTTGGCTAATAATTCACTGAAAATTTAAAAGGGAAAATCATATTTGTCACCGGGGCATGGAGGATTTGTGTTTGGTTCATGGATACCAAATATGCTAATTTTCTACCTTTTGAGATTTAGTGTGTGCACTACTCCATCAGACCAGACACAAAGTGTGCCTAAGGAAGAAATAAAATCCAAAGTACACTGGAATTGTAAAAGGGAATTTTATTCACGAGAATGCTATAATGTGAATTCAGAGAAATTAGAAGTGGAAACATGGATCTTTCTTCATTCTTTCAGGTCACTTCAAGCTCTGCACTTTGCCTACAGAAAAGCCCCTCTGTGAGTCTTGGCACCATATAAAATGTGCACTGTATTTTCTTTATAGAAACTCTTATATTGTATGTATATGTCTGCTACTTTTCTCTCATCATTGAGACAAAATATCCAACAGCACAGATTAAGGGAGGAAATGTTTATTTGGCTCACAGTTTGTGAAGGCTCAGTCCATAGTCAGCTGACCCCAGGCAGGGTGGCAGAGCAGGCAGGCATCACAGAGGGAAACAGTCCATGGTGGGCAGAGGTAGCAAAGCACCCAAGGGACAGTCACAGCCCTTTCCATTCCTTATATCTCTCCAGACTACTCAGGGCAGGTAACCTGCATATTCTTAAAGCTAGTGCCCTCGATCACAGTGCTGAGCCATGCATCCATCTCAGCATGGCACACTCTAGATCCAGACACCTTTGAAAAAGCCCCCTGCAGGAGGCTCTAGTGGGACATCTAGACACAAGCCATAGAGGATACTACATTTCTATTCATATCACATAAATGCAAACTCCAACTGACCTCATCCTCTATGTGGACAATTTAAGAGCACTTTTGGCTGTAAGTTTTGCTTTCTACACTGATTACAAATTAACCTCCATGCATGATCCCTGTAATAATTCAGCTGATTTGGTTCAGTTTAGATGACTAAGCTCAGACAAATCACAGCTGTGGTAATTGAAAGACCCTTTGAGTGCATTTGTGCAGTGTCAGTCAGTGATTCCTGAGGAATCACAGAAACTGAGAGAGATGTCACAAGAGTTGGAACTGGAAAAATATATCAAGCTTCTAAATAAAGATAAAAATATATACCAGAAATTTAAAAATAACCTAATACTAGCAAAAAAAAATCAATTTTAATATACTTGGAATAATTTGAAAGCAAATAATGGGAATTATCCAGAATGATTATATGAAATAATTCATTAGAAAGGGCTAGCCAAGTAGCTCAGTGGATTAAAGCATCTGCAAGTAGGTGCAGGGGCCAGGCGTTCAACCCCCAGGCGTACCGTGCTATACCATACCCCCAGGGTGCACTGAGATGGCAATTGAGACTGGGCATGGCAGAGTACACCTATAACCCTAGCTCTTAGGAGGCTGTAAACAGGCTGATCACTATGAGTCTGATCCAGTAGTGAGACCCTGAACACCCTGAGGACTCTTCCCTAAAAACCACACACACAAAAAAGAAAAGAAATAATTCATTAGAAACAAAACTAAATTTAATTTTAAGTAGTAGTTTTCACTTGTTTTTTTTTTTTTTTTTTTTTTTTTTTTTTTTTTTTTTTTTTTTTTTTTTTTTTTTTTTTTTTTTTTTTTTTTTTTTTTTTTTTTTTTTTTTTTTTTTTTTTTTTTTTTTTTTTTTTTTTTTTTTTTTTTTTTTTTTTTTTTAAGAAAAGGCTACAGAGATGGTACATCTTAATTTTTTGGTATTTTAATAGACAAAAGAGAGAACAGTCATTTAGTTTCATTAAGTGGCAGAGAGCCCTCAGGGAGGCCTCCGTTGAGGATCTGATCATGTCCAGAATTTCTCCTCAACAACTTGGAGAGAAAATCTAGAGTAATTGTGCCATACTTGAGATTACAGAATAACTGAAGTGGAGAGCAACATAGACAATTACTATAATAAAAGCAAATAAATAAGTAAATTCCTCACTGACTAAAATTGAAGAGCAAAAATAATAAAATATACTTAAAAAGAGAAATACGAGCTCTTCACTGAGGTGCTAATTTTAACTTTTCCTTCATAAAATTGGGCAGCTATGTCTTGAAAACAAATGTGAAGAGCTGAATGCTTTTCTGGTTGAGATGTGACACAAGCCAATCATGTGCTATAGCTGTTGCCAGCAAGGGTCGTCTTTGGTTCACACTTCCTGGCACCCACAGAAGGAGTTATCTTCTCACTAAACTCTATAGCAATTGAGTCTACTTGGACTGTTGCACTGACACTGGGAGTACACAATTTAACCTAATCTGTCTTCACCAGGACAGCTTTCAAAGATCTGGCAATAGCTGACAAACTGCCTCTTCCAAGCCAAGCATTCCTCTTCTTAACAGAACAGGATATTATGGTACCAAGAGAATTCCATATGAATAGCACTGCCCTACATACATTTGTCAACACCTCTTTGTAAATGTGTCACAGAGGGCTGAACAGGATGTTCCAGACATAGAAAGACTAGTAGCGAAGAGTATAGGACCTTCACCTGTCCCAGGCAATTGATCCTTATAATAATGAATGCAAAACTGCTGTGATGTATCATAGATCCATTTAATTTTCACCAATTCCACCCTACATTTCAATAAAAAATGAATGAAAATGGACTGCGCTCACCAATGAACCCATGTCCCTGAGCAGAAATGTGACTCGGAGCATTTGAGGACTATAAAATCAATATTTCTTATAGTAAAAACTAAGTATGAGTTGAGATTTTAAAGATGAGGGTTGTTATTGTTATTTGTCTATTTGGTATGATTCCTGCAATCATTGCTGTTTTTTATAGAAAATTCTAGGTTTTCAGGATATTTTTAATTTATTGAGAGTTTTGGTTTGTGTCTCGGTGTCCCTGCACAGCCTCATGCAGTCAGGGGCAGGCTTTTCTGAGGTGGCTGAATCTGGAATTTGTGGTTGATTCAAGGCCAGATGCTGGGAAAGAGGGCATGAGCGCTCCCCGCCCGGAGGCGGGCAGCCCGCACAAGGTAAGATGCAGAAAGAGCTGGCAGAAAGAACTGTCTTCTCCTCCCTAGTTTTGCTGTCTTCTGCTGCGTGAACTGTGTCCCTCTGCAGTGCCATTCTGCCTTGGAGTCAGCCCATTATAGACTGACAGTTTCACAAACTGTGAAGTAAACAAACCTTCCCCTTTTAACTTTGAGTGTCAGGCATCTTGTCTCAGCAATGAGAAAAGTAACTAAAACAGTGAGAACTTTATTTGCGATTTTTATTATCATAGAAGAAAAAATTGTTCTCGGTCTTTCTTTTCTTTTCTCTGATATATATATATATATATATATTTTTTTTTCCCCCCCAGCATGAGGGAATTGAACTCAGGATCCTGCACTTGCCAGGCAAATGCTTATTCTACTGAGCTATCTCCCCGGCCTATCTATCTATCTATCTATCTATCTATCTATCTATCTATCTAATTTTCTTTCTTTCTTTCTTTCTTTCTTTCTTTCTTTCTTTCTTTCTTTCTTTCCTCTTTCATCTTTTGGAAGTAACCCCATATTATTAACTTATGGCTAATTTTTTAACAACACTTTTTATACAAATGCACAATAAATTAGTTTGCTTCATCTTATACTTTGAGATTTGTTTTGAGTTTAGCAGAGTTTCACGTTTACCCATATTTTATTTCTACCTATTGTATGTGGCTCACAATTCCAGATGAATGATTTGGAGAATCGAATTACTATCACACTAAGCCCTGTATCATCTGATTTCTGTCATAAACCAGAAGCTAAACCCTTCCTCTTGTTCAGTCTTGCTTATTCATGAAGACTTTTGTATAAATTAATATATTTCACTGATTGTAAAATACATATATTTTAATATTACTAAGAAAAACGCAAGCTCACATGTTTGAAATTTAGGCTTAAAATCAGTAGAAAATACATGAAAGAGTGAAAGAGAACACACAGTTTTGCTTGTTATTTAAAATTAATTCTGTGGTATTTATTTATACATAATGGCAACATGCATCATAAGAAAATTGTACCTGTACCTGGTGTATCTTCATTCTCTTTTTTTCCCATTTCTTCCCCTCTCTTCTAACCATCTTCCCCTCCTTAGTTACAAAATTCTCATTTTCAATTTCCTTCCATTCTCTTTTTTTCTTCCATTTCATGCCTTTCCTTCATCCTTCTCTTTTTCCTCTTCTGAGTGAACACTTGTCTTCCTGTTTCCCAATATATTTTATACACTTCATCCCTCTTTACACTATCAGTTTCTCAAAGAAACAATGAGATACTTAAACATGTGTACCCAATTTATTTTGCTTAGAAGTATGGTCTCAGGGTACATCCTGAGAAATGCCTCAGACGCATCCTTTTCATCGCAGAGTATTACTCCATTATATTAAAAGAAAAGCCACATCTTTATCCATTAACTGGTTGATGGGATTCAGGCTGTTTCCAAGATTCAGCTATTATGAGTTGTACTGCCATATGCATGGATGTGTGTATGCCACTGGGGTACGATGCATGAATTCTTTTGGGATGATACCAAGAAGGGGAATGTCTAGATGAAATGGAAGCTCTAGCTTTAGCTTTTTGAGGAATCTCCACACATTTCCACAGTGATTACACAAGTCTACACCCAGCAGTGGAGGAGGGTTCCTTGTTCCCCATCGCCCCTCCAGTATTTGTTCTTGATTAATGTCTTGATGATAATATTCTTTCTGAGGTGAGATGGAATATTATTGTTGTTTTAATTTATACCACTTGAGTGACCAATGATGTTGAACACTTCTTCATGGATTTATTTGCTTTTCCTAACTTTTTATCTGGAAAGTACATTCAGTTCAGATGCCTATGTTTGGATTGGGTCTTCAGTTTGGGCAGTCTGACTGTTTTTGTGTTTTATATACTCTAGGGATTGTCACTTTGTCTTAGTAATAGCTGGGAAAAAGAATTTCTCCTCTGCAGATTATCTCTTCATTCTGTTGGTGATTTGGGCTTTTATTTTTATATGCTAAATGTTTTAATAAAATTATATAACAGTTGTTGATTCTTTGTGATAGTTCCTGTGCAATCATGGTTTTGTTCATAAAGTTTTGCCAATGTCTATGTCTTCAAAAGTTCTATTTATTCTATCTTTCAGCACATTTGGTGTGTTTGATTTAATACTTAGATCTTTGGTGCATTTTAGTTTTAGTTTAGTGCATGGTGAAAGATATGGATCCAAATTTCATCTCTGATATGTGCATAAAGCCAGTTTTTCCAGCACCATTTTTTTTTAAAGAGGCTATCTTTCTTCCAGTGAATGTGTTCAGCCCTTTTACCAAAGATAAGGTGCCTGAGTGTATCAAGGGCTGTTTCTCCATCTTCTCATCTGTTCCACTGATCACTGAGTCTATTTTTTTATCAGTGTCATGCTGTTTTGATCACAGTAGCTTTGTTGTATAATTTTAAGTTGGAAATTGTGATGCATCCCTGTTTTTCCTTCATTGCCCTGAACTGCTTTTGTTATATTGGTTCTTTCTACCCAAGAACAAGGGATATTTCTCCATTTGATATCAGAATATCCTCTTCAGCCTCTTTTTTCAGAGTACTATAGTTTCCAACATAGAGGTCTTCAGGTCTGGGGAGATAGCTCTGTAGAATAAACACCTGCCTGGTAAGCACAGGGTCCTGAGTTCAATCCTTGGTACCAAAAAAAAAAAAAAAGTTATTTAAAGTTCAGTGTGGAGGCTTTTTAAATCCTACATTAGATTGTTTCATAGGTATTTAATTTTCCTTGATGCTAGTGCAAAATATGTCATTTCCCTAATTTCTCTCTCAGTGAGTTTGTTATTTGTGTATGGAGAGGCTATTAATTTTTTAAGTGTTGGATTTGTATCCAGCTATGCTACAGAACTGGATTATTAAATCTAGAAGTCTTCTGGTGGAGTTTCTGGGCTCTCCCATGTATGTTTGTGGGCTTTTCATGTCATCCACAAAAAATAATTTAACTTCCTCCTTTCTCACCCATATCCTTTTTATTTCCTTGCATTGTGTAAATTGCTCTAGATAATGTTTTCAAATCTATATAGAATAAGAGTGGTGACAGTGAATGACAGCTTTCAGTTTTTCAACATTTGTATGAGGTTGGCTGCTGGTTTGTTATAGATGGCTTTTTATCAGATTGAGATAAAGTCTATATGTTTTTATTTTCTGTATGGTTTTATCATGAATGAGTATTGGACTTTGTCTAATTTTCTTCTGCATCTATAGAGATGATAATGTGGATTTTTATCCTTGGCTATGCTGATGTGGTGCACCATATTTATTTATTTACTTATGTAGAACAATCCCTGAATTCCTAGGATGAATCCTACTTGATCATGGTATGTAATCTTCTTAAGGATTGCTGAATTCTATTTACCAGTATCTTATGGATGACATTTGCATGTGTATTCATTAGGCCTTATTTCTCTTTTTTGGTTGCATCCTTCTCTGCTATCTGGTATCTGGTAATACTCAGTTTTAGCAATGAGTTTGACAGTATTGCTTTCCTTTCAAATTAATTAAGAAATTTGAGGACTAGTCCCAGTAGATATTTTCTAAATTTCTTGTAGAATTCAGCAGTGAATCAATAAGCACCTGGGATTTTCTTGGTTGGTAGGTTTTTAATTACATATTTCTTTATTTGATATTCAGTTATTTAGAATTTCCATATCTAATTGACTGAGGTGTGGCAATTTATATGTATCTAGGAATCTGACTACTTCTGTGTATAATTGTAATTATGCTTTTTCATTCCTAATTGCTTATATTTGAATCTTTTCTCTCCTGGTTTGATAGTGTTCTTTAAGCAATGGTGAATTTTATTTGATCTTTCAAAGAAACAACTGTTCAATCCATTGATTCCATGTATTGTTTTTTAGTCTCCATTACACTAATTTTTGCTTTAATCTTTGTACTTTCCTCCCTCTTCCAAGCTTTGGAATTTACTCCCTCTTCTTTTTCTAGAGGATTGAGATTCAATATAAGATTGTTTATTTGAGTTTGTTCTGTTTTCCTCACATGGGAATTTATTGCTATAAATTTCCAACAAAATAGAAGAAAACAAATCATCTACAAAGGCAAGCCCAGCAGAGTTAGATGCATAGTAGATTTCTCACTGCAAAACCTTAAGTCAAAGAGAGTTTGGGGGGAAAAAAGGAAAGTTTGGAATGAAATATATTAAGCTTTCATAACCACAAGTTCAGGTATGTTGTATTGACATCATTGTGTAATTCTGGAAACTGTCTAATTTTATCTGTAAGCCATTGGTTGTTCAGGAGGGTATTATTTAATTTTTATGAGTCCAAATTTTTGTGAGTTTTTTTGCCATTTATTTCCAATTTTGTTGCACCATGGTCTGGTAATATGCATAAAATAATTTCAGTTCTTTTGAATTTACTTAAGCATGTTCTGTGGGCTCGCATATTTTGCAGACTGTCCCAAGTGCAGCTGAGAAAAGTGTGCATTCTAATGTCGTGGGGTCTAACACTTCCTAGTTGTCTACTAAACGTATTTGTTCAAATTTTTGTTCAGTTCTAATATTTCCTTTTTGATGTTTTGTCTGGTTCATCTATTTGTAAATCTGGAGTATTTTTCTTTTCAAGTTTCAATTTTTTATTGTTTAAATTTAACAATGGTTATATTACATATTTTCATCATCAGATCAGTTTAGATTAATACATATAGGTATATAAGATTGATCAAACAATTAAACATTAACCCTTCTAAATCAACATTACTTTTTTTTTTCTTTTCCCCTTTCTTTTCTTTGAAAGTTGACATATTGCATATTGTC
>PVJA010052909.1:0-12181 GCA_004027025.1 Myocastor coypus
GAAAGAATATACTTCTCTTTGGACTAAGAGGAAGCAGATACATATACAATCAAAGGTTTTGCAATTGCAGTGTGGGCATATTATTTATATTAATTTTTTTTAATAGCTGGGCATGCTGACACTTGTAATCTTGTATTTTGGGAGACTGAGGCAGGAGGATCTCAGGCTCAAGCCTAATGGGCAACATAGTGACTTAGTGAGGCACTCTCTCAAAAAGACCAGGGAGGTTGCTCAACACTAAGATCCAGGGTCTGCTATGCATATACCAAAAAAAAAAAAAAAGCTTTTCCTGATAATTTTCTTTTGCTTCTAATTTAGTCTAAGTAGGTAATAAAACTTTAATTATATAAATCGCAAGAATAGAATTGCTTTATTAACAAACTGCTTCTTCTACAAGTTAATTGATACTTGCTTTTGAAAGCACTGTAATTGGAAAATACTGTCTTTGAACTTCTCTCAGTATTGCCACTTAGCTAAGAAAATACTTCTAAAAACAATGTTCCCTATTAATAAAATGTTGCATTGTATTTGCTTGGTGCAAAACAGCTGATTTGTCAGACTTCTTGTAGAGACTGGATATTCTCTGACAATCTTCAATAGATGAAGTTATTATTTGTCATAAATGTTTTTTCCCTGGACCTGGTAGTGGCTGAGGAACCCAATCCACAGCAGAATTATTTTGGGTGTATTTCAGTTGCTTAAACATGATAGATGATGTTTATGATTAAATCCCTGCAGCTTGTTCTTTTCTTGAGCCAAGTTTTTATTTTCTGTTTTGAAGTGTCTAAGTTCATGAAATGCATTTCTTTCTTGGTCTAAGGGAGTACCTAAGAATTCTTTTAAGGTTTTTTTTTTTTTTTTCTTTTTAAAATTGGTCTTGACCAGCCTGGGCTACAAAAGTGAGCTCAAGGCCAGCCTGAACTGCACAGTGAGACCCTGTCTCAAAAAGACAAAAAAAAAATAAATAAATAAAAAAAAAATAAAATTGGTCTTGAAAAAACTGCATCTGCTTTGTCTTTCTGTTTAGGAAATGTTTATAGTTAGACTTGCTTAAAAAATTTAGTCTGTATTAAGATGAAGGGAATTTTAGGCTGTGAAATCATGATTAGCACTTAAAAATTTAAATTTCCTTAAAGATGTTATTGTTTTATGAAGCAAGTGAAAAAATCTGATTTTCACATTGTATAATCCAACATTTTTGCTTTTCTTTTTCTGTGTTGTTCAGGCTGACTTTGAATTCACTGTGTAGCTCAGGCTGGCCTGAAATTCATGGTGAACCTCCAGCCTTAGCCTCCCATGTGCTAGACATATAGGCTTGTGCCACCCTGCCAAGATTTAGAATTTAATACTTAAAAATATGTTAGGCTGGGTAGATAGTTTGGCAGTCTAAGTGCCTGCCTGGCAGGCGCAAGAAACCAGATTCGATCCCTGATATTACATACAGTGCCAGCCCTGGAACTCCAAAGTGTGCTGAGCTGGCCATGGAAACCAGGCATGCTGGCACACCCCTGTAATTTCAGCGCTAGGGAGGATGAGACAGGAGGATCAGTATGAGTCTGAGCTGTGTAGTGAGACCCTGTACCAGAAGAATAAATACATTTAATATATATATATATATATTTTAAAAACAGGCTTTTTGTTGCTTATTGAGCAAATTTGACAATACAGGAAATAGTAAAAGTACTTTCAGTTATTTCTTGCATGGGAGCACTTTTCCTGTAAAAATTTGAAAGCTTGCATAGATAATATTTTTAGTGATATTTCACTTTCCCCAAGATTATACTTTAGTATTATTTTGAACACAGAGCTTGTGTTGGCCTTTGTCATTTTTATCAGTTTTATTTCCTATCTTCCAAATGAGAGCCTTGACCAGCCAATGTGAAGCACAGCAATAGGGACCTGACTGCAGGGTTGTTTGCTGAGATCCTTTTTTGTGTGGAAAGAATGGTTATTACCAGGGAAGGTTTTCCTTTTGTTTTACTTGCTATCTAGATGCTGCTCAGACTCTCGCTCTCGCACAGGATCACAGTATGGATATTCCAAGTCAAGACCAACCGAAGGTAAAATCACCACACGGTGACTTTTTTTGTTGTACAGAGTGGCCCCTTCTCTGTACCTGTGGATCTTGAACTCCCAAGGTTTTTCCCTTGGTGTGGTAAGAATTTTGTAAGAAAAGTTCTTGGGAGTTCACAGACCAGGGACAGAGTGCACTTCTCTGTTCTGCCCATAACAGAGTTCCAGTCTCTGAATCTTTTTTGGGATGTAGCACTTCTGTTCTTCAGTTCTTCCAGTTGCGTTTTCTTTGGATTTGTGTGTGCCTCTGTGCAAGTGTGTGCATATATGTAAGAGAGAGATCAGTCTTATGTCTGTGTAGTTATCAGCAAACTGCTTTATGTATTACATTAGATTTTAATAGGCTTGTTGCAGTTAAGTTTGTGTCAGGCAGCTTCCTAAACTTTCCTCAAACCTGGGGAAATTTTATGGTCATCTTGGTAAATATTGGAGGTTTCACATGTTTTTTGCATTATGTCTAATTTTGTAGTAGGCTATATATAGGGTTTGTACAAATAGCCTGTTTTTAAGATTTTGACCTTTGTGCAGAGAGTTTTTCCTCCCCCATAGGTTTGGGTTTCTCCTAGTTCTGCTCATGGTAGGTTGAGAAGTGTTGTGTTGCTGACTGTTGTAAACTCTATAGAGTTCTCTTTCTTGTGCTTAACCCATTGTGTTGCACATTAACTGGTGAGCCAGAGTAGAACTGCTACATCCCCTGGTCTCAGTCGTTTCTGTCAGACTGATGGCAACCATTTCCTTCTTTCAGCAAAGTACACAGGAAAGTTCCAGTCCCAGGAAAAGAACTGAAGAAGGTGATGTTTGCACACTGCCTACCTCACAATATAAACATAAAAATTCTAGAGGAGGTAAGTTTTGGATTAAGGGCATGTAGATTTTCTTTGTCCTCTTTTTTTCTCTCCCTCTCTTCCTCCTTTTTTTCTGTGGGTTGATTATTTCTAGAAATGGCATTTATCCATGTTAAGTATTAACTGTAATTAAGACTGTTTTAGAAACTTATATAGAAAACTTGAAAAAAAAAAGTGCTGTCTCTTTGTAGCTGCACATCTCTTACATGTATCACTTTTTGTTCTTTTCTGGAAACTTTTTTTTTTTTTGTCTTTTTGAGACAGGGTCTCGGTATGCAGTTCAGGCTGGCCTTGAACTCACACCGATCTTCCTGCCTTAGCCTCCCAAGTGCTGGGATTATAGGCTTGTGCCACCATGCCCAGCACTGAAAACGTTTTTTTTTTCTGTAATGGTTGGTGCAGCATGTGGTGCCCGGGATTGAGCCCCGGTCCCGTGGCCGCCTAAACTTTCCTAAGCCAGCACTTTAGACTGCTGAGCCAACCTGCTGGCCCCTGAAAACCTTTTTATCAACCACGTCACCATTGTTAATTTGAAGGGGGTAGGGTTCTAGTCCATGATACTAGGGCAGTTGCATAATCCTTCTGTTAACTAGTATGCTTAATTTAAAATACACATTCACCAATTTATCACTTGGGGAATCTTCTGTATACATGGATTCAGCTGCCTTAGTTATTTTAATCTTAGTATACTGCTACATATTTGACATGGTTAGAATGTTTATCTTGGTTTGTATTTACCAGTTGAGATAAAGGTTAATTTTTACAGATTTTCAAATATGCAAAAAGTGGCAAAATATACTTAGTATCATAGAGCCAAGAGTAAGGTGGAATAAGCCTAGTGCTTCTTTGGCCTTAGCTGATAGTAGATTTTTACCATCCTGGTAAGTATATTGAAGCTAAATGAGTTAGCTGATACTTTCAAAGTTCTCCAGTTCCTACTTTATAAATTATCTTCTAAAACAGTGGTTCTTAACCTTTCTAATGCCGTGACCCTGCAATACAGTTCCTCATGATGTAGTGACCCCAAACCAAAAAATAATTTTGGTAGCTACTTCAAAACTGTAATTTTGCTACAGTTATGACTTGGAATGTAAATACCTGATATGCATTATATATTCTCATTGCTACAAATCAAACATAATGTAAACATAGTGATTAATCACAAAAACAATATTCAATTATATGTTGAGAAATATTTATTACTAATTCCAATAGATAACATTTCACCATGGCATAGCATGGGTTTAAATATAACAACAATTCCAAATAAATAACATTTTCCTATGTCTTTAGGTGACCCCTGTGTTTTGGTCGTTCGACCCCTACTGGGGTCCTGACCTACAAGTAGAGAACTGCTGTTCTAAAAGAATGCTTTTTAAAAATGTATAAGATTATAAACTTCCCAAAGGTATTCTATGATGTGATGGTTTCTAGTCTAGCTACCTGTCTGCTACTTGGATCAGAGACAGGTTAGGCCTCTATCTCCCAGAAAATTTGGTACTAAAGGGTTTTTTTTTAATGTTTAAATTACATTGAGGGGCCTGGCAGGATGGCTCAGTGGTCTAAAGCGCCTGCTTAGGAAAGCTTGGGCGGCTGCAGGGACCGCGCTTCGATCCCCGGCACTACATGCTGTGCTAGCCCTGCCCTCAGGGCAGGCTGAGCTGGCCATAAAAATAAACAAACAAACAAACGTTCTGAAACAAGAAAAAAAAAAAAAAATTACATTGAATCAATTTGTCATGCTGGATTGTTTCTTCAAAATACATTTGAACAAAAGTTGAATTTTGGGCTTTCTACTCATTTTGAAACTATTACAGTCTGTGTATGAAGTTAAATATGTCATGTTTATTTCAATGCAGGCCTTTGTTTTTCTGTCAAAATTGGTAATGTATATGAGTAGACTGTATAGTATAACACCAGTCATTTCAAATAATATGTAGTGTTTAATGGTAATTTGAGAATTGTTTAGCTTTTTCAGAAAGGTCTATAGGTAAGACAAAATTCTTACTTGTGGAAAAATGACCTACTTACATTCCATTCACAGTAAGTTACGGAGTATAACTTTAATATGTGTCCATCTCCAAAATTTGACTTTTAATCATTTGTTTTTTTGTTTTGTTTTGTTTTGTTTTGTTTTGTTTTTTACAGAACCCAGGTATTGAACTCAGGCCCTTGCACTTGCCAGGCAAGCGCTTATTCTACTGAGCTATCTCCCCAGCAGCCCCTGATCATTTCAGTTTTAAATGAATGAAACAATAGTTGAAGTTTCCCTGGGCACAAACACATTTATAATAAATAAGAATAACATAATTTGTCAGTAGGTGGAGTATTCTTAGTTTTATGCAGGGACTGTAACCTAAGATTATAGAAATTGGGCCAGCCTGATACCTCAGTGGATTATATTACCTGCTTAGGCAGACAAAGGGTCCGGGGGCTCAATCCCTGGCTTGCCATGCTGGCCCCTCTCCTGGGACACACTGAGACAGCTACTAAGACTGAGCATAGTGGCACACACCTATAATCCCAGCATTTGGGAGGCTGAAAACAGGAAGGATCACTACAAGTCTGATCTGTCCTTTAGACCCTGTATTAAATCCATTAAAAAAAGAAAAGATTGCAGAAATCTTTTCAACCATAGGCCTAGGACATTGCATCAAGGTAGAAGGGACTGAGAAAGTAGGAAAAGCATAAAATACAACAAAACAGACTGGAAGATGAAAAGTAAAAAAAAGATTTTGAGTGGTAGCTGCAGACTTGTGCTAGTAAATACCTAGAGTGAGGTTTACATGTATACTACAAGATCTTTTGCTTTAAATATATTGGCAGGTGGCTCAATATTTGTGATAGTTCTAGAAACTTTACTCTTTTTGTCTTTTTGAGATAGGTCTCACTATGTAGTTCAGGCTGACCTTGAACTCACTTTTGTAGCCCAGGCTGGTCTCAAACTCACACCAGTCCTCTGCCTCAGCCTCTTAAGTGCTATAGAAACTTTACTCTTAAAAACCCCATTGATCCAGAATGGGTGTGTGTGTGTGTGTGTATTTGGACAGCTTACAGTTTATAGTAGTTGTTACCTACTAAGAACTAAGTTACTGAGAAATGTCCCACGTGGTGTATCAGTTAGGATGCCTTAATAGATAACCTTGTGATTGTCTATTAGGCTGTATACCTTGCTTTTATCTCAAGAATTCAGGCTCCTATGCTATTTCTATTTATAGTCCAGTGGATCAAGCCATTATCTAGTATCATATAGTCTTTCAGCAGTAGGAATAGTTATTGGGCTTGGGGTGTTGCTCAGTGGTAGAGCACATGCTTAATGTGTGCAAGGCCCTGAGTTCAATGCCCAGTGACATACACCATACACACACAGAGACACACACACAGCAGCCAATTATTGACCATGTACAAATCTTTTTGGAACAATGCCATTCATTGCTCAGATGGTATTAAAGTTGAGTTTCTTTGATAAATATATATCTACTTCGGTATCATTATTTACTAAGAAAGTCTAAGTAGGAAAAAATTTGGGCTCTGTCACTAAGATACTTGATTTCTGGTTCATTTTTATTGAGGGTAGGAATTTTTATTTTTCCCTGGTTATAAAGAGTTTATAATTATTAGTTGTTCTTGAAGGAGGTCTTTGGCTCTCAAATGTTGTATATATAGTTATTCTTTTCATTTAACTTCTATAGATGAAGACTTGATAGAAAATTTAACCCAAGGTGAGACTTCTAGGCTGGACCTTGGGTTTGAGGAGTGGGATGTAGCTGGCCTGCCTTGGTGGTTTCTAGGAAATTTGAGAAACAACTATACACCTAGAAGTAATGGCTCAACTGATTTACAGACACATCAGGTAAATTTCACATTTGAAGGGGGACTTTTTTGGTTACTCTTGATACATGTTGTATTCTTTAAGAACTTATTTTCCCTGCTTTATCTTTAAAAACTATCTGTATATATTGGAGGCCCAGATCTAGATCTCAGTGTCCTGATTGCGCCTCCATATGTTAGTTTCATAGCATCTTCTCTTTTAGTGGATTTGACATTTAATATGAACTCTTTTTGCCAAACATTACTTGTCTTTCCTTTTTTTGTGGGGGACTGGTACCAGGGGTAGAATTCAAGACCTTGCATTTGCCAGGCAGGTGCTTATTCTATTGAGTTATCTCTCCAGCCCTAGTCTTTCCCTTTTTTTTTTGTAAATCTACTGTCTGCATAATTATTCCAGCCAAATACAAAGAAACACTTATTTCTTTCTCAACTGTAGGCCACTTTCATATTATCAAATTTTTATCCAAAATTGACCACTTTTGCTACTTCTACTGTCATAACCTAATTCAAACCATTGTTCTTTTTCATACAGGGATGGCAGCAGTCTTATCCAGTGTTTCTGTTTTTAATTTTTGTTCATCTAAGAATCCTTTCAAAGAGTGAAAATTATTTTCTGTCTTTATCTTTTTGAGACAGGGTCTTACTATGTAATTTGTGTTGGCCTAGAACTTGAGGTCCTCCTATCTTAGCCTCTCAAGTTTGGGGGTTACAAGCATGTGCTACCATGCCTGGCAAATCTTTTTAAATGGATAATTTATATCAGTGCCATCTTATTCTTCAGTGGATTCAGAAAGCCAGTACAATGAAGTCTACCATAGCTCCTTACCATAGCCATTCTGGTACTGGGCCCAGCCTGCTGCCTTTCCTCCTGTCATTACTCATTGCATGCCTTCTAAACACACCAGGCATATTTCTGACTCTGTAACCCTAAATTCTTCTCGCCCTCAGGCAGCTTAATTTTGTTCTTTTCTCTTTCTGAAACATTCTTCCCCCCAATCCTTTCATTTTTCTTTTGTGATTTAGGATTTATTTCAAATGTGCTATTCTTGGAGAGGTTGTCCCTGGCTGCTGGTGCTGCCATATACTACACACTCCAGTGGGGTCCATGCCATTGGTGTTTGTATCTGTGCAGTTTCAAGTGGTACCCTTGGCAAAACCCATCTCTAATTAAAACAGTTCCTTTCCAGCCACTCTGTCCTTTACCTTAATCTTTATTCTCTGCTGCACGTTGTTTGCAAAAACATTATCAATACTTTGTATATGCATTTGTTGTCCATTTAATCTAACTGAAATGTAGGGTCAGGACTTTTGCATTATTTACCACTCTATTCCTTTACCTAGTACCTACTACTTAGAACAGTTTCTGGCACATAATGAGTATTTAATAAGTATTTGTTGAATAAATGAATGGTGATATAGCAATAGCCAAATGGTAAATTGTTTTATGAATGTTGTAGGAATGAATGTCATAAAGTATTCTTAGATAAATGCACAAAATAAGTTCTTATATATTTTAAATTGTTTAAAACTTCAGGTGTTGAGACTAAAGGTTTAGATTACTATTAATATTTTTCAGCAAGAAGAAAGAAAGAAGGGAGGAAAGAAAGAAAGGAGGAAAGAAAGAAAGAAAGAAAGAAAGAAAGAAAGAAAGAAAGAAAGAAAGAAAGAAAGAAAGAAAGTTCTTAGTAATTAGTCATCAAGTAGAGATCTTATTGAGGGAAGGCGAAATGTTATTTGGAGATTTAATATGAAGACCATAGTTTTGGATTCTTTTGTGTTGGTTCAGCGTCTCTGATAAGTCACTAACTATAGAGGCTCACCTTTGTTTTTCTTTATTAGGATATAGGTACTGCCATTGTTTCAGATACTACAGATGATTTGTGGTTTTTAAATGAGTCAGTATCAGAGCAGTTAGGTGTTGGAATAAAAGTTGAAGCTGCTGATACTGAACAAGCAAGTGAAGAAGTAGGGAAAGTGAGTGACAAAAAGGTACGTTTTAGAAAATTTAATGTTCATTCTATTTATGTGTTTATAGTGTAATCTTTTCTGGTCTCTGTACAAGAAGTTACATAATCTCCCCCTTTTAGTTTTTAATCCTACATTATGTCCAGTTTTAAGTTTTGCATTAGGTTAATTAGGGCTGCTGGGCCTGGTGGGATGGCTCAGTGGCCTAAAGCGCCTGCTTGGGAAAGCTTGGGTGGCTTCAGGGACCACGGTTCAATCCCCGGCACCACATGTTGTGCCAGCCCAGCCCTTGGGGTGGGCTGAACCAGCCATGAAAATGAGTGAATAAACAAAGGTTCTGAAATAAGAAAAATAAATAAATAAAATTAAAAAAAAAAAGAATTAAAAAAAAAATCAGGGCTGCCTTAGAAGTAAGATAGTTTCATAGTGAAGCTCCTCTTTCCTCAGAAGCTACAGGACCCTCATTTCCTCACCATTTACCCAGTCTTCTATTGTGAAATGTGTTTTCTCCCTTCAATATCTTGCTTTGCTAAAAAAGCAAGGTCCTGATTTGTCTCAAAATTTTCTATAACTAAATGGAAAGATAGATGGTTTCTTTCTACCTCTTCTAGAGTTGGGAGAAAAGAAGGAAATTAAAATATTTGGTACAACATGGTGTGAACACACCAAAACAAAGTCATAATAGTCTGTACGTTTAAGTCTCAAAAGAGATTGGGCATAAACATCCATTGAATACTGGTGGAGGGGGAGCATTCTGAAGTTGGGTTGTCTTATTCATCCATACATTTATGGGATTTACATAGGAATTTGGGTTGTTTGCTGTATAGCTTGAGTTTTCTTGGAAGAAAGGAATGCTGGTGGCAGAATAAAGACAAAATTGATACTTAAAAACTTATATAAAGGGGCCAGGGAGATAGCTCCATGGCACAAGTGCTTACCTGGCAAGTGCAAGGTTGTGAGTTTGAACCCTGATTCACCCCCCCCAAGAAAACACACATACACACACACACACACACACTTATGTAAAGAGGTAGGGATTAAAATACTTTTTTTTTGTTGTTGTTTTTTTGAGACAGGGTCTCTCTATGCAGTTGAAGCTGGCCTTGAGCTTACTTTTGTAGCCCAGGCTGGTCTCGAACTCGCACCAGTCCTGCCTCAGCCTCCCAAGTGCTGGGATTACAGGCATGCGCCACCACACCCGGCTTACTTTTTTCTTTTTTTTTAATACTCTTAAAAAATAATAAAAAACTACTCTTGTGAGAAAGTTGTTAAATGGGTTCAGTATTATTTCTGAATCATTTTTATTTCGTTCATTGGCCTGCAAAACAAAGAGTTTTAGGTTTCAGAATTTTAAATTCTAAATATTTCTTTACTTTTTTGTTTCCTAGACTGTGGAAAGGTATTTAGAAAACATCCAGAGTAATAACTAGTTTTACTCTTTTATTTTATTTTATTTTTTTTTGTCTTTTTGAGACAAGGTCTCAGTATCTCAGTATACAGTAGTTTTGGCTGGCCTTGAGCTCACCTTTGTATCCCAGGCTGGTCTGGAACTCACAGTGATCCTCCTGCCTCAGCCTCCCAAGTGCTGGGATTACAGGCGTGCGCCACCACGCCTGGCTTAGTTTTACTCTTGAATCTGAAAAATTTTTAAATGCTTTTTCATATTTAATGGTCTACTAGATTCCCAAGATGAAAAATTTCTCAGTAGTAACTTGTAGCATTTCTATGCTGATATTTATTTGCTTTGAAGTTCTAAATTTGTACACTTTTTCCTTTCTGAAGGTTCAGGATACCTCGTAACCCTTCTGGATGTTTTTCAGTCACTTGTGCCACTGAAATGTGAGCTAAATGTCCACAGAATCACATTTTTGCTCTCACATTTAAGCTATCCCATTTTAAATGTTAGTTATGGAGGCAGAATGTGCATTTTACACTGGAGCTGTTTTGTCTTTCTTTTTGCTTTCAGATAATAATGGCCTCAGCTAAAACAGATAAACTTTAGTAATGAGATACCTTTGCCTTCACAGATGATTGAAGCAGGGAAAAATGATGACCTTGAGGACTCCAAGTCCTTAAGTGATGATACTGATGTCGAAGTTACCTCTGAGGTATGAACATCCAGTCAGGACTTTTTTGTGCTGGTCATATCTTTAGGTGATGTAATCCCAGTAGTTGAGTTTTGCTGAGAAACTTTTTTTTTTTCTTCCTGTTTCTATTCTTCCTAGCTGCTAAGAGGAACTGGATTCTTTTACATTTGTTGGAATTTGAAAAGAGAAAAGTTTAATTTGGTCTGATTCTCTCCTCTGTCTCTTAGAAAGATGACCTTAGTGGCTCCATGATTCAGTCATCAAAACTCTATTTTTGATACACTGGGGATCCACAGCATTATTTAGGGTACTTCTTAATAATTTTTCCCCACTAAACACCTCTCTATAATCCCAAGGATAGACTTGCAGGCTAAGATTCTTTGATGAGTGCAATACAAAAACAATTTTGTTGGGGCCAGGGAGATAGCTCCATGGCACAAATGCCTGCCCAGCAAGTGCAAGGTCCTGCAAAAACAAAAAAACTTGTCAATATTTTCTTAAAAAGAAATGAAGGAAGACAGCTTAATTCACAGATTAGTGTGAAGGAAGATTAGGCATTAAACTCTTAGGTTATAGGAATGATCTATTACAGATTGACAACGTAAGTCCAAGCCCAAGTGTATACTTTGCTTTTCCCTTTTTATATTATTTTCCTATTTCCCTTTTAGCACTGTAGTTTCTGTAACTCTTTGAGAGAAGGATAGTTGGCCATGGATAATAAGGAGACTATGTTAAGCTTGTCCTTGTGTTGATCCCCTCTGTTCCCTCTGTACTGCTATTGGCCATTTTAATTCATGGCAAATTATCTGCCTGTGCATAGCTAAGCAATAAAATAAAATGTATTTGTCCAGTAAGTGTTCTTGACCATAAAACAAATAGCAGAGATAAATGTTTCCCTTTTATTCAGACATATGTGGCTATGTGGGCCCAGAAAACCTGTTACACAAATAGCCTATATTTCACTGAATGAGAGATGCCATTGAATTTAATAAGCCCTATTATTTTATGTACTATTAAGAAAAACTGATACCCACTGTATGGAAAGTTATTAGAATATCAGTGATGGTCATAAAATATCATTTACAAGCTAAGTCAAAGATATTTGGTACTCAGAAAGCCAGTGATGATAAGCCGAGTACCTATGTTATAGAGTAATAGTATCACAAAGCTTTTCTGCTGGAGGGTTGAGAATGTAAGTTAACTGACCGACAATTGGAGAAAAAGAAGGGCTATAAGGATAGCCAATATTTTGGCCCTAGCCCTTCAAGGTCAATAAAGACCCAGGATATAAGAGAACCTGTGCTGTAATATCCTATAACTCAGAGGTGTCCCAAATTTCCTGGTCAAGGAGATTATGGGACCTCAGAGGAAAGGGATGAA
>PVJA010052910.1:0-12203 GCA_004027025.1 Myocastor coypus
CCATGAGAGCCTGCCTCAAAAAACCAAAACCAAAACAAACAAAACTTCCCCCCACTCCAAAAGAGAGAGACTCAAAATCAACAGAAGTAAGGTTATAGCAAATTCACAAGACTGTTATCTGAGACTCTTATCACTTCAAGACTTAAGATCCACATTAAACTGACGGGTGCTCGCCTCCTGTCTTCCCTTCTGCTGTCAGCATAGCAGACAAGCAGGCAGAAAGCAGGCCTCTGGTGCTGGCCCTGCTATGCACGTTTAGCGAACTTGGAAATAAACCTTTAGCAGTCTGGCATGCTCTGTGAGGAAGCAGGGCCTTTTCTAAGAGGAAGGGAGTGATACTAAACTACTCATTCCAAATGAGGATGGAATTTTTCTTTCCACCCTCTACCATAATCCTGTATTTTTTACCCCAGAATCTGTTTCCTTGGGTATTGAACAGTCAGAAGCCTCTACTGCTTCATACAGATCAAAAGCAGCCTCCCAGATGGGGTCTTCATCTGTTTTTCCTCTCTTCAGTTCAGTTCTTATGCTAGCACCAAGCTAGTGGCCACAGAACGCCATTTCTCTCCTATTACTCAGTGGCTGGAGAACATCCCTTGACCCTTGACTGCTGTCAAGTCTATCTTCTTCAGCCTGGTGCATTTCTTGCTGAGGTCCCAGTTTCTCTTCTAATGGCCCTTATCCTACCCTTCGATCTCTAGAGCACTCCTCTGGCTCTGGCCAGTCATGCTTTCTGCCATCCCCAACTCATCTTCTGGGATTCCCCCTTCAGGGAAAGCTTTACCGAAGCTGTCTTCATCTTGGAGGTCTCAGTCAGTGTTACACCTTTTCCTACAAGGCCTCCCCTCCCTCTCCCAAGCTCCCTTCTTGAGCTCTTATTGTACCAAATGGTCAGAACAGCCAGAGTGCACACAGGACTCTCTGAGGCCAGAGATGTTGTTCTTCTAGAGCCTCTCTTGGTCTTCAGCCACTGGGGTTAGTGTGCTACACAGGAAGCAGGTACTCTAGGAGATCAACCCATCAAATCAAAGGTGTCTGGAGCCACCTGATTCTGTTAGTATTTGCTTTGCACCTCAGGGACCTCATGCCTGGTGATAACCTATTACTTCAACCCTACTACTTCCTGGCCTACATCAATTTATCTACTCTGTGCTCAATGAAGATATAAAGAAACAAAAGTTCTCGTACTGCAGGAACCTACAGAATAGCTAGGAAGATGAAACTTGAACATTTGAAAAGAAATTAATGTAAGCACATCTGACTATTTCATATAGCCTTCCAGAGTAAAAGTTCTTCCACTCACTCTGCTGTACATACTTACTACCTCATCCCTTGAAGGTATGGGTAATAAATACAATGGAAGAAAGTTCAACCCTATTAGGAAATCAAAACAATAGTCAAGAAAACATGGAAATTGGGGGCAGAGCTGCCCATGCCTGTAATCTCAGCAGTCTGGGAGGCTGAGGTGAGAGGATTGCAAGTTTGAGCTCAGGCCAGGAAATTTAAGGAGATTCTGTCTTAAAATTAAAAAAAAAGGCTCAGATGTAGCTCAGTGCAAAGGCCCTTGGTATAATCCCCAATATCACAAACAAACAAACAACAAAAATAAAGCAAAGCAAAGCAAAACACACAAATTCACACGTTCTATCATGGGCATAACATCAATTTAACAGTGACTTAGATAAAGCACAAATGTACAACAGCAAGGGAATGCTTAAGAATAGTTTACCTACTATTGTTAAATGTTATACAATAATGAAAAATAATGCTTATGGATGCCTGGTTTGAGAGAGTGTTGCTGACCACTTTCCTGAGGCTCCATTAAGAAATGACAGAGTCATAAAAAGCTACAACCCACAATAAAGAGAGAATAGTGTCCATCACATTTTTGGAAGGCATGAAACAGACAGCAGAGTAACTGGTAAAATAGGGGACAGGAAACTGCAGCCTAAAGCAGTAGCTACTTTTCAGTATAAACTGGTTCAGAAGCAGAGGCATTTCTGCGTTCAACACTGACTAGTACAGAGAAACAAACATGTTACAGCAAAACACAGCCCAAGTGATAAAGTGGTTGGACTATGAGCAAAATTTTTCAAACTTCATGTAAATGTCTGTACTATTTTTATAACTAATAAAAAGTCTACAGAAAAGTGTGGTAATTCTACCTGAAAAAAAGATTTAGAGAAACACTAGAGATGTACCTGTCAGAAATATTTCTTTCTTAAGGAGAATGAAAACCAGGGCCAGGTCTTACTATTAGATCAGACTCATAGTGATCTATGAGTCTGATAGATCACTATCAAGGTGCTGTACTACTGAGTTATATCCCCAGCTCAGGAATGTAATGTTCCTTTCTTCTTCTTCTTTTTTTTTTGTTTGGTTGGCTCAGCGCACCCTGAGGGCGGGGCTGGCACAGGATTACGTGCTGGGGATTGACCTGCAGTTCCCTGTGCCTGCCTAAGCTTGCCTGAGCAGGGGCTTTAGACTGCTAAGCTATCTCGCCAGCCCCCAGGAATATAACATTTCTTAAAAACCTGTTATTATCAAAGCTCTGAACTAGCTGGGCATGGTGGCGCATGCCTGTAATCCCACCACTCGGGAGGCTGAGGCAGGAGGATTGGTGCGAGTTCGAGACCAGCCTGAGCTACAAAAGTGAGCTCAAGGCCAGCCTGAACTGCATAGCAAGACCCTGTCTCAAAAAAAGACAAAAAGAAAAAAAGCTCTGAACTATATGTTTTATATAACCTAACATGCACAACAATTCCTTAAAGTCAAGTACTGCTAGCCCATTTCTACAAAAGAGGGAACAACCTTAGACAGCTTAAAAATGTGCACAGGGTCAAAGATTTTTATCTGACACACTGACTTCAAATCCTTTGTTGTTCTTTCTCTGTCTCAGGTCACTTGTTCAGTGGCTGTCAGCAAATAAGACCAATCCATTTTGAGATAGCAATATATATAAAAAAGAAAAGAAAATTTAAAAAAAAAGGGGGAGGGCAGGGAAATAGCTCAGTAGAAGGGCCTGAGTTCAATCCCCTATCTTGAAAAAAAAAAGAAAAGAAAAGAAAAGAAAGAAACAGCAATAAGCTTTACTTCTGGGATTATGCAAGGGCAATGTGACACAGCCCACAGAAAGCATGAAAAGGTGGGACCTCCAGGGGACAGATACCTTCCAGTGATCCTCCGGATTAGCAGGGAGTCTGGGATGCAGAATTCAATCACAGAATCAAGTTTCTCTTTCCTCTTCTTCATCAGGTCATCAAGCTGTAAAAAAGTACATGATCCACCTAAGCTACCAGAGCTTGGCCAGGCCCATCTCCTTAAAGATTTAGGAGCTAAAGGGCCAGAACTTGTTTACTTGCAATAGTGATACAAATACTCAACTACTCACCATTTCTGCCTGCCTCACAGTCCGAGGGAAGCCATCTAGAAGGAAACCATTTTTGCAGGAAGGTGTCTCCAAATTCTTCTCAATGAGTTCCACTACCATTTCATCACTCACCTGGAAGTTAAGAACAAAACAAACTATATTTGAAACTGTTAACTAGGTGACATTAGCCCAACTCCAAGGCTAAAGGTTTGAGTGTTTACAGCTTGATCACAAAATGGCAAGTCTTTCAGATCCTGAAGAAGCATAAATGAACAAATACAGAGTAGCTCCATTTGCAAGGCCCAGTTTTGTAACAAGTTCTGAATGGTAGCTGTCATGTATCTATTCTCTTTCCTCAAAATTCTGGCTTCTAATAACCTGGGTGAGAGAAGGAGTATTTCACAGCTTGTCACTCAACCAGAGAGCTCTATGTTTTTAGGTCCTAACAGCCGCTCTTCTCAGTAGAGCCAGAGTCCTAAATATCAGATAACAGCTTATCAGAAATCAACTGCCTTTAAGGCAAAAGAAAGATGAGGGCACACGGCTGAGAGTTCATCTGGGGAAAACCAAGAGAAAATGAGGGTTGACCAGGACGCAGGAAGCCACAGACTATTGCTGTTTCACAATTTTTTTGTTCACAATTTTTTTTTTTTTTGCGGGACTAGGGTTCAAACTCACGACCTTGCGCTTGCCAGGCAGGCACTTGTGCCACGGAGCTATCTCCCCAGCCCCTTGTTCACAATTTTGATTAAGCTAACAGAATCAAAACTTTAGATGTGTACCTGGCTATGCATCTGGGCCATTTTGGACATGAAACAACAGAGACACTAACTGAACTGGTGAGAGTGGCTCAGAAACCAGGAACCAATGAATCAACCCAATGCACTGCTGAAACTCCTGAAAAGCCCAGTGTTAGCCTGGCATGGTGGCTCACATCTGCAATTTCAGCAGGAGGAGGGAGGAGGCAGGAGGACCACAGTGTGTTTGAGGTCAGCCTGAACTACAAAGTGAAGCCCTGTCTAAAATAAAGCCCAGAGAGGTGCTTTCCCAGCATTTAAGATGACTTTCCTCCCTAAAAAAATGATAGTAAAGGCTGCCCATCTTGGCAGCTAATGCCTTTATCTTTCAGGGCCAAGTATGAACCTGGGGAACAACATATCAGCTTTGAGACCAACGGAAGGCTAGAGATAAGTAGTATCATTGTCATATGACTTTTACTTCCTCCCAAGACTCAAAGCCCAAAATATCTAATTTTTTTGTTTGGTTGACTCAAGTCATCACTTACATGAAAGAAAAGCTTGAGAAAAAAAAAATGGACAGGTAAGTGGTACTGTTCAGTGAAGCTACACACTCTCAAAGCCTAACAGGAGGTAACTTTGAGGTGAAAGTTTGTATCTTCCCCAAACAGTACTCTTACATACAAAAACTTAAGGGGACCAAACACCAAATAACTACCAAAAGTGATTCCCAGAGGTCAAGTACCAGAATAATTAAGCTGAAGCATAAATCAAAGATGTAATAGGTAATACGCATTTACTCAAACATCAATTAGTTTAAAAACATGAGAAAATATTATGTTTCCCAAGTAGGATGGCTACTTTGTTACAACTGCCAAGTAATTACCTTGTTAAAGACAGCACACTGGGGTGGCAAGATGACTCTGTGGACTAAGTGCCTGCTTAGGTAAGCACAGGGACCCAAGTTCAATCCCTGGCACATGTTGTGCTGGCCCTGCCCCTGGGGTGTGCTGGGATGTTGACCAAGTTTGGGCATAGCTGCATACGCCTGTAATCTCAGCGCTGAGGAGACTGAAAACAGGAGGATCACAAGTCCAAGCTGCATAGTGAGACCCTACACCAAATACATAAAACAAACAAAAAAAAAACCACAGAGGGGCCCAGTGGGATTGCTCAGTGGTCTAAAGCGCCTGCTTGGGAAAGCTTGGGTGACTTCAGGGAACGCGGTTCAATCCCTGGCACCACATGCTGTGCCAGCCCTGCCCTTGGGGCAGGCTGAGCCAGCCATAAAAATGAGTGAATAAACAAACAAAGGTTCTGAAACAAGAAAACAAAACAAAACAAAAAACCACAGAATACTGACCCACAACAGGCAAAAACCTCACACATTTTGTGACTGAGTCTTTTTTTCAATATCCCTGAATTTTGTTATTTATTTATTTATTTTGGAGTGCATTTGGCATAAGGTCTTATTATGCAACTTGGACTCAGACTGATCCCCCCGTTTTCAGCCTCCCAAGTGCTGGGATTACAGGTATGTGCCACTATACATGGTCTGTGGCTGGCCCCAGGATGGGGCCAGCTGGCTTGTGGTGCCAGGGATCAAACCCTGGTCCCTGTGCTTGCCTAAGCAGGACTTAGTCCACTGAGCTATCTCACCAGCCTTCATCCCTGAGTTTTGGCCCAGCAATGGCAGCTATACTTTTTACATTAAAATTGGGGTACATTTTATTTTATTATTATTATTATTTTTAATTTTACTTATTTATTTTTTTGTTTCAGAGCTTTTATTTATTTTTATGGCTGGCTCAGCCTGCCCTGAGGGCAGGGCTGGTGCAGCATGTGGTGCCAGGGATCGAACCTCGGTCCCTGCAGCCACCCAAGCCTTCCTAATCTGGTGCCTTAGACCACTGAGACATCCTGCTGGGCCCCTGGGGTACATTTTAAAAGGTATCAATATAAAAGAAACTCAGGCACACTGAATAAGCTGCTATAAATTTAAAATATGCCAAATAACTTATTACTGTAATAGTTCATATAATCGGTCAACTTCTAAGAAACCTTTTAGCACAGGGCTGTCCCACAGAATTTTTTTTTTATACAGGGTCTCACTACTGACTCATAGTGATTCTCCTGCTTGTACCTCCCAAGTGCCGGGATTACAGGCATGCCACCCTGCCCAGACTTCATCGCAGGCTCGGAGTGCGAAAGTGGGCCGGCGCAGCAGGCGGGGCCAGGAACCAAACCCTGTCCCCTGCGCTTCCCTAAGCAAGGGCTTAATTTGCTGAGCTATACCACCGGCCCTTCCCACAGAACTTTTTATGATGATGGAGATGAGGTATTATGTATGTTTTTCTTAAAAGAATACACATTTATTTACAATTATTGCTAAGTAAACTTCTCTCTTAAAAAGAAACATAAAAATAATGTAGGGCTTTGCACAAGTCAGGTCTCTAAATGGTGGTTCGTACACACGTGAAAATAAGCTAGAATGGAATCCAGGCAGGAGTCTGCAAGCCTCCCAAGGCTGGGAGCGCGCTGCCGCTCCCTTCGTGGTGCCTGGGTACAAGGCACAGGGCAGGGCATTCAAGGAGGTGCTTTTCAGGGGGCAGTGGAGTGGGGCACTGACTGGCTCCCAGGACGCACCCAGACACTGGCTGGAGGAAGAATAGGGTTTTTTTGGTACCAGGAGTGAAAGACACTGTGGGAAGAGGTAGTTTACAGTTTATAGGGGTACTTTCTGTTCAGCAGGAGATAACATCTGTTGCAGGAACACTGGAGTCACAGGTGTTCTGTATTTTTGTTGGTGGAATACTTGAAACATAGCTAATGCAATGGAGAAACTACATCTTATTTTATGTCCACACTATTTCTTCTGTGCATTAGTTTTGCTATGTTCCAGGGACGCAGAATACGCTACTTGCTTGAAACAGAAACAGGGAGCTTCTGCTATCACAGATTAAAAGCGGATTTAATTTTAAAAACAATCTAAATAGGCATATGTAAAAATAAATCAATCAATAGGCACATGTAGACTGGTGACTACTATACTGGACAGTTAAACGTAGCCTGAAGAATATCCACATTCACTGGTGTGATCCACCTTACCAGCTTTCCAGCATCCATCGTTGCCTTCAGTTTTTTCCCCAGCTCTGAGCCAGAAGCTACCATGGCCCTCAGCATGTCCCCAGTGGCTAAATGGCAGACACAGAAGTTTTCAGCTAATCTGGGTGCCTGTGGAGAAAGACAAAAAGCAAAGTACAGTTAACACTGCAGGCCCTAGAATCAGACTGCTGGGTTATGCCTGCCTGCCTGCCTGCCTGCCTGCCTGCCTGCCTGCCTGCCTGCCTGTCTGTCTCTCTCTCTCTCCCTCTCTTCCCCACCCCCTCTCAGAACTGGGGACGGAACCCAGGACCTTGCACTTGCCAGGCAGGCATTTGTGCCCCTGAGCTATCTCCCTGGCTCCCAGACTGCTGAGTTATAAACAGGTCCTGCCACTTACTGGTTATGTGAACTCAAGCAAATGCTTCTTTATTTTCTTGTAATGGGAAATGTTATATTCTCATGTAAAAGAACTATAGGATTATGATAAAAATTATGCAAGGTTATACATGTAAAGTGCTATACTTATGAGTATACCTACTACACAAGAGGCTATCATAAATATTAGCTCTTGTTACTACTTTCACTGGACACATAAATGATATATATGGTCACCTTAGTTTCATTATAAACAAGAGGAAAAAAAGCAGTATTATTGTAGCCTCCACGGCACAAGTGCCTGCCTGGCACGTGCAAGCTGATGAATTTGAACCCCAGTCCCACCAAAAAAAAAAAAAAAAAGCAATATATGTTATGTATATATAACATATATTATATATATATATATATTTTAAGCAACTGAGTCTATTAAACGTTGGGGTTTTTTTTTTTTTGCTCTTGACTTTTCTACTCAATTTTTATTTTTAAAATTACTTTTAATAAGAAATAACAATGTATAACAATGTGATAGTTTCAAAATACATTAGTACATTTCAATATTTGATACAATGTATATTATTGTCCTTTTAGTTATACAGAGCACAGGGTGTAGACGTTATAATTTTTCAAATCATTATTGGTACAACCAAATTTCTCATTAAACTAAGAGAAAGGGCCCGGCGGGATGGCTCAGTGGTCTAAAGCGCCTGATTGGGAAAGCTTGGGCGGCTTCAGGGACCGCGGTCTGATCCCCGGCACCACATGCTGCGCCAGCCCTGCCCTCGGCCGGCTGAGCTGGCCATAAAAATGAGTGAATAAACAAACAAGGGTTCTGAAACAAGAATAAAAATAATAAATAAAATTTAAAAAAAAATTTTAAAAAATTATAAACTAAGAGAAAGTAGTTGTATACATATCCAATGTTTGACAATCGCAGTGGGTTATTGGTAAAACTGGCAATGTTGGAGATATATATATATATATATCGCACATGATACACTGCCTGGCACGCAATGTGCTGGATGAATATTTGCTGAAATAATAGATGTATCACCCGCTGCAGCCACTGCACCTGGCAGCTGGGCACAGGGTAAAGTGAAGGGTTCCTTCCCTTCCTTCTCCCTAGGGTGCTGCAATATACTGGTCAAAAGCTGCATGTCAGAGTTGGCTGTGAGGCTTGGATGAGATGTATAAGCAGAGCACTTAACAAATAACAAGCACCTACATATTAGTTTTAGGAGACCATACAGCCATGCCATGAAAAGCATGTGCTGCGGGGCTAGTGGATTAGCTCAGTTGTTTAAGTGCCTGCTTGGGCAAACCCAGGCAGGCAGAGGGGGTGATGGTTTGATCCCCAGCTTCACATGCCTTACCAGACCCTGAAGGCAGGTAGAGCCAGAAAAAAAAAAAAAGAGCATGTGGCATGTGCTGGAAGTCAAACTGCCTGGGTTTCGGACTCCGGTCCTGTCACTACATATATGACTCATGCAGTTATTTCACTTTTCCAAGTTTCACATTTCCCCTAAATAAATAGAGAGGGCACTATACCTCTATCACAGGTTGATGAAGAATGTAGAATACATGAGGGATACAAGGGTTCTACATGAGCATTAGCAGTTACTGCAATACTGGCCCCAGTTCCACATTCATTTATATAGAAAGAAAATATTTGCTTATGTCTCTTCTAAGAACCCATACAGCGAAGGCCACGGAGGAACAGGAAACAGATCAGGTAGGTTCTCAAAGAGCTCAGTTTGGTGGATTACAAATCAGAACAGAGGGGCCTGGTGGGATGGCTCAGTGATCTAAAAAGCCCCTGCTTGGGAAAGCTTGGGCCACTTCAGGGACCACGGTTCAATCCCGGCACCACACGCTGTGCCAGCCCCGCCCTCGGGGTGGGCTGAGCCAGCCGTAAAAATGAGTGAATAAACAAATAAAGGTTCTGAAACAAGAAAAAAAAAAAATAAATAAAATTAAAAATTCTTTAAAAAAACAAAACAAACAAACAAACAAAAAAACCAAATCAGAACAGAAAGAGAGCTTAAGACAGCTCAACATTGATTTTACATGGCAAAAAAGAATGCAGAATTCACAGGAAATTGAATAGTTTCAAGGAGCTTAATACATAATTTTCTGGTTCAGGTGTTTTAGAAAGTAAGTGGTTTGGATCACTGATTGAACCATTTTACTGGGAGCTTTCTTAAATGCACACAATAAAAGTAAATAGATGGGGCTCAATGGGGGAAATTCTGGTTTATGATTCACAGAATGATTTAATTCAAGCAGAGAAATTACTTGCTTAGCAAAATGGAGTCCAGATGGGAAAGCATTAAAAACTACACTTTGGGTTGGGTGTGGTGGCACAGGTTTATCACCCCAGCTACCTGGAAGCTCAGGCAGAATTACAAATTTGAGCCCAGCCTGGGCAACTCAGCAATATCCTATCCCAAAACAAAAATATAAAAAGGGCTATGATATAGCGTACTGGAAGAGAGGTTGGGGTATAAGGCTCTGGGTATTGAGCCTATTCATGCTACTGAAAAAAAAAAAATTAACAACATAAACTCTGCACTTTGGAGAACCAGGCTGGCACTGTGGCATGCTCCTACCTTTTCTACTTGGGTGCTGAAAGTAACCTGGGCATACACTGTGAGGATCAGGTTTATTCATGGGAAAGATAACCAAAACGCTGCAGAAAAGCAGAAAAGAGCTGTTAGCACAGAGCCTGACACTCCCAAATTGCAGGACTCACGCACCATGCAAGGTGAGTGGAGTCCATAAAAAAACTGCGTAAAAAACACACACCAAAAACCAAAAAAATAAAGGTCTAGGGAGATAGCTAAGTGGCATAAGCGCTTGCCTGACAAGCACAAGATTCTGAGTTTGATACCCAGTACTGCAAACAAAATGAAACAAAACAACAACAAAAAAAAACACACACAGCAATAGGGATGTGGCAAGTGAAAGATGACTTTGTCTATTTCCTGCTGGTTGCATGAAGTCCCTGTAGTAGGGTGTAAGGAACATGGATAGGCTTAAATCCTGTCTACATAGCCAGGCGTGGTGATGCATGCCTGTAATCTCAGCACTTGAGAGGCTGAGGTAGGAGGATCGGTGTGAGTTTGAGACCTGCCTGGGCTACAAAAGTGAGCTCAAAGCCAGCCTGAATTACACAGTAAGACCCTGTGTCAAAAAGACAAAATAATAATAATAGTAATAATAATAATAATAATAATAATAATAATAAATAAATAAATCCTGTCTACACTACTAACTAGCCACATGACACCGAGTTAGCTGTTCAACTTCCAAGCTAGTTTCCTCATCAGTCAAATGAGGATAATAGGTATGTCACAGGACCCTTATGAGAACATATGAAATAAAAGTGCTAAACATCAGACACATAGTAAGCATACAAAAACAAGATTTTCTGTGGTCTTTCTTTGGGGTTACTCTTCATGTGCAGGCTGCTGAAGCCTCAAAATGTTGCTATAGTCCCATCACAAATCCATGCTTCAGAGCTGCATCTTGGATTCATAAGTCCCTTGGGGATTAATAGGCCAATTCTGATTAGAAAGGGCAGGATCCAGCCACATGCTTATTATGTGGTACTGAAAGCTGAACTCAGGACTTGTGCTTGCCAGATAGGTGCTGCTCCACTGCGCTATATCCCTGTACTACATGTTTAATTTTAAGCAATCTTTTGGGCTTGCATGGTGGCAAGCTGCACATCCACACTGCTGCTGGCTGTGAACTGCTGCTGAGCTCAAGGAAGAGGTCCACCATCTCTGTGAGAATCCTGCTAAGGGTGGAGGACATTTTGGGGGGAGTGGATGGAATAGCTGACACCCCCAAAGGCAGCATGGTGTAGTAGCTTGTTGGTTCCCAAACTTGTGTTCAGATGGACTCTATAATAGTTCAGCTTACAATTTTTTTTAAGTTGTGATGGTTTAAAGAGATGTGTTCTTCGGCATTTATCTTCTCCAAGCTAGTCAGATGTGGGCAGAAGCAGGGGCTACAGTTCCTACTCGGCTATGAAACTATGAGGGAAAACAACCAATACTGTGCAGCACTGTGTTGATGAGCTATGTTTGGCAAGTCAGATATATCAAATGCATTTTCTTTTTTCTCAATTAATACCCTTTTTTGTTAACCAACCATTTACTTGAGTATAGCAGTAACTGAGTTTACATTAGAAGCAGCATACATTTAGAAGTCCTGAATGACATGCATTCCAAGTGTAGTTTTAGTACTGCTTCAAAAATCTTTCTCAAATGCATTTTCAACTTATGATTTAAGCGGTGGCACATGCCTGTAATCCCAGCACTTGGGAGGCTGAGGCAGGAGGATTGGTGCGAGTTCAAGACCAGCCTGGGCTACAAAAGTGAGCTCAAGGCCAGCCTGAACTGCACGGTGAGACCCTGTCTCAAAAAAGACAAAAAGGGGCCCAGCGGGATGGCTCAGTGGTCTAAAGCGCCTGCTTGGGAAAGCTTGGGTGGCTTCAGGGACCGCGGTTCTATCCCCGGCACCACATGCTGCGCCAGCCCTGCCCTCGGGGTGGGCTGAGCCGGCCATAAAAATGAATGAATAAACAAACAAAGGTTCTGAAACAAGAA
>PVJA010052911.1:0-10000 GCA_004027025.1 Myocastor coypus
GTTTGGGTGGGCACGGGTCCTGAGATTGCCTCCTACTCCTTGTTGTTATCATTTTGTATGGAAGCGACCTCTGCACTTTGGTGATGTTATGCTGTGTCTATGGGCGTTTGGTCTGGAGACTCCAAGGTGGTTCTTCTACAGAGGTTCCTGACTCTTGTGTTGGGGCTCTGGCTGCTAGCTTTTGTGAATCCTGGCAGATATGGTCTGTAGGTGGAGGTGGAGCTTTGGGATTGAGTAGTCCTGATAGGCTCGTGGACGGGAACGGTTGCCAAACGGGCTATTTGATGGGTTCGGTGCTGGAGCTTGGGGTGGAGGGGTTCAAAAAAAAAGAAAAGAAAAAAAAAAGGGGGGGGGCGGCGAAAGGGAAGGCAGGCCAAGGATCCTGACCCAGCCGGCTTGCGGGCTCAGTTCCCAGCGGTGCGGTTTGGGCTGGGCTGGAGCAGGAAGTTAGTCGCGGGAACGCAGAGGCGGGGCAGAGGGGCGCAGGGGCTTACCCGCGGCGGGTGCGCAGGCTCAGCTCCCAGCGGTGGGTGCGGTTTGGGCTGGGCTGGAACAGGAAGTTAGTCACGGGAACGCAGAGGCGGGGCAGAGGGGCGCAGGGGCTTACCCGTGCCGGGTGCGCAGGCTCAGCTCCCAGCGGTGCGGTTTCCAAAGAAACATTAACACATTCAATAAGCATTTTTTTTTCTCTTCCAAATGAATTTTGCATTTAAGTCACTTCTAAAAAAAATTATAGGGGTTGATGATGAAGAAAATGCAAGGTCCTGAGATTGATTCCTGATACCACCCAAAGTTCATTTTATTTATTTATTTGTTTGTTTGTTGATTTATTTAGAGTTCTTACACTAGGGCAGTGGTTCTCAATCTATGGGTCGCGACCCTGGTTGGGGTCGAACAACCAAAACACATGGGCTGCATAAAGCCATGAGAAAATGTTATTTATTTGGAATTACAGTTTTGAAGTAGCCACCAAAACTATTTTTTGGTTTAGGGTCACAGCATTAGAAAGGTTGAGAACCACTGCACTAGGGAGACTATACAGTATTTGCATATGTAGGTCTGGTTTATTTCACCTACAAGTACATGTTCAAGATACATATGAAGTCCTCTAGTTTATCATTCCTTATAGCTGAGTAATATTCCATTTTATGAAAATACCACATCGTTTTTTTTTTTTTTTTTTTTTGGCTTAGTGAGACAGGGTCTCACTATGCAGCTCAGGCTGGCCTTGAGCTCACTTTTGTAGCCCAGGTTGGTCTCGAACTCGCACTAATCCTCCTGCCTCAGCCTCCCGAGTGCTGGGATTACAGGCGTGCACCACCCCGGCTGGCAACCACATCATTTTTCAACCATTCTTCAGATGGCTGGCATTTTGGTTGTTTCCAGGATTTGGTTATCACAAATTGTGCTGCCATGAACATAGGTGCACAGATATCAGTATGATGTGATGTTTTCAGTTCTTCTGGAAAAATTCCCAGCAGGGAAATAGCTGGATTGAATGGGATTTCCATTTCTAGTTTTTTAAGGAGTCTCTACACTGCTTTCCATAATGGTTGCACCAGTCTGAATTCCCACCAGCAGTGGAAAAGTGTTCCTTTTTCCCACAGCCTTTCCAACATTAGTTGTTGGTTGCTTTTTTTTTTTTTAGAATTTTTTATGTTATTTTTTTCTTGTTGCACAACTTGTGTTTGTTTGTTCATTTATTTTTATGGCCAGCTCAGCATGCCCTCAGGTGAGGGCTGGCACAACATGTGGTGCTGGGGATCGAACTGCAGTCTTGGCAGCCGCCTGCAGGTGCCTGCAGGCGCTTTAGATCACTGAGCCATCCTGCCGGGCCTCGGTTGCTTTCCTTATGGTAGCCATTCTTTCTGGGGTGAGATGGTATCTAAGTGTTGTTTTGATTTGCATTTCACAAATGGCTAGCGATGTGGAGCATTTCTTCATGTATTTATAGGCTTGTTGCATTTCTTTCTCTAAGAAGTGTGTGTTCAACTCAGATGCCCATTTCTGGATTGGATCTTTTAAATTTTGGGACCCTAATGGTTTTTAGTTCTTTGTAAATTCTAGATAGAAGACCTTTGTCTGAATACTTATTAGTTAAAATCTTTTCAAAATTTGTGGGTTGTCTTTTCACTCTGTTTTTAATTTCTTTTGACATGAAACAATTTGTCAACTGGAGGAAGTCCCATTTGTTGTTTCAAGTGTTAAACGTGCATTTTGATTCTTGTGCATGAACTCTTTCTTTGCCTACCCCGTTGTCTTCAAGATTTCCTACGACTTTCTCCTCTAGGAGATTTAGGGTTTCTCTTTTAATATTTAAATCTTTAATCCATCTTGATTTTAGTTTAGTGTATGGTGATAGACCTGGGTCAAGTTTTGGTTTTCAACACGTGGAGAGCCAGTTTTTCCAGTACCATTTTTTAAAGAGGCTATCTTTCTTCCAGTAAACATGTTTGGCCCCTTTGTCAAAAATAAGGTGGCTGAGTGTGTTTGGATTTACTTCTGCATCTTCTAATCTATTCCATCCATTGATCCTCAGGTCTATTTTTTTTTTTTTTTTTTTTTTTTTTTTTTTTTTTTTTTTTTTTTTTTTTTTTTTTTTTTTTTTTTTTTTTTTTTTTTTTTTTTTTTTTTTTTTTTTTTTTTTTTTTTTTTTTTTTTTTTTTTTTTTTTTTTTTTTTTTTTTTTTTTTTTTTTTTTTTTGCCAATGCTATGCAGATTTTATCACAGTAGATCTGTAGTGTAATTTTAGGTCAGGAATTGTAATGCCTCCCGCCTTACCTTTGTTGCCCAGGATTGTCTTCACAATTCTGGGTCTTTTTTGGTTCTGAATAAATTTTAGGAATGAATTCTCCAGGTCTGTGAGATATGTGATGGTATTTTGATAGGAACTGCATTAAATCTGTATAACAATTTAGGGAGTATGGCCATCTTCACGATGTTGGTTCTTCCTATCCAGGAGCAGGGAATATCTTTCCATTTTCTGAAATCCTCTAGGATCTCTTTTTTCAGAGTACTCTAGTTTTCATTGAAAAGCTCTTTTACTTTTTTAGTTACGTTAATTTCTAAGTATTTCATTTTCTTTGGTGCTGTCATAAATGGTGCTGTTTCTCTAATTTCTCAGTGTGTTATCTGTATAGAGGAATGCCATTGATTTTTATGTGTTGACTTTGTAACTTACTATGCTACTAAATTTGTGCATTCTAGTAGCTTGTTGGTGGAGTTTTTGGGGTCTTTCACATAAATTATTGTGTCATCTGAAAATAATGATAATTTAATCTCTTCTTTACCCATTTTTATTGCTTTTATTTCTCTCTGTTGTCTAATGGCTGTAGCTAATGACTCCAGAACTATATGCAGTAGTAGTGGTGATAGAGACATCCTTGTCTTGTACTCGATATGAGAGTAAAAGGCTTCAGTTTTTCCCTATTTAGAATTATGTTAGCTGTTGGATTGTCATAGATGGCTTTTATCAGATTGAGGTAGAGGCCCTGTATTCCAATTTTCTGTAGGACTTTGAACATGAATGAGTGTTGGATTTTGTCAAAAGCCTTTTCTGGGGCCCAGCGGGATGGCTCAGTGGTCTAAAGCGCCTGTTTGGGAAAGCTTGGGCGGCTTCAGGGACCGTTGTTCGATCCCCGGCACCACATGCTGCACCAGCCCTGGCCGCTGGCTGAGCCAGCCATAAAAAATAAGTGAATAAACAAAGAAAGGTTCTGAAAACAAGAAAAAAAAAAAAAAAAAGCCTTTTCTGCATCAATTGAGATAATCATGTGAGTTTTGGCCTTGGCTCTATTGATAGTGTATTACATTTATAGATTTGCATATATTGAAACATCCTTGCATCCCTGGGAATCCTATCTGATCATGGTGTATAATCTTCTTGATGATTTGTTGTATTCTAGTGGCCAGGATTTTGTCGAGAATTTTGCATCTATGTTCATGAGAAAAATTGGCTTGTAGTTCTCTTTTTTAGTTGTGTCTTTTTTTGGTTTTGGTATCAGTGTGATACTTGCTTCTAGGAATGATTTTGGGAGGATTGCTTCCTTTTCGATTTCATTGAAGAGTTTGAGGAGTGTTGGAATTATGTCTTCTATAAATTTTTTGTAGAATTCAGTGGTGAATCCATCAGGTCCCAGACTTTTCTTTGTCAGTAGGCTTTTTATTACATTTCATATTTCATTGGCTGTTATTGGGTTATTGAGAGTCGTTATATCTTCTTGATTGAGTTTGGGTAATTTGTACTTTTCTAGGAATCTGTCCATTTCATCTGTATCTTTAATTCTGTGAGAGTAAAGATTTTCAAAGTAGCTATTTATGATCCTCTGAATCTTTGCTGGGTCTGTAGTAATTTCACCCTTTTCATTCCTTATTGCTTGTATTTGAGTCCTTCTTTCCTCTTGTTGATGAGGTTAGCTAGGGGCTTATCAATTTTATTTAATCTTTCAAAGAACCTGCTTTTTGACTCATTAAGTGTTTGTATTGTTTTCTTTGTCTCAATTAAATTAATTTCTGCTCATAATTTCCTCACATATTTGGGCTTTTGATTTCATTTTTTCTTCCATTTCTAGTCCGTTTAGGTGCTCCATCAGAGTATTTATTTGTTCGTGTTCTGTCTTCTTAATATGCGAGTTCCGGGCAATCAATTTCCCTCTTAAGAACTGTTTTCATGGAATCCCATAAATTCCTGTAAGTTGTGTTTGAATTTTCATTAAATTGTAGCTATTGTTTAGTTTCTTGTTTAATTTCATCTGTAACCCACTGGTTGCTGAGAAGGGTATTATTTAATTTCCATGTATTTGCGGTTCCTTTGTTTTCTTTTGTCATTTATTTCTAAGTTCATTGCACTGTGGTTAGATGATATGCATGGTATAATTTCTGTTTTCTTGCATATACTTAAGCAAGTCCTGTGGACTAATACGTGGTCTATTTTAGAAAATGTCCCATGTGCAGCTTAAAAAAATGTGTGTTCTGAAGTGTTTGGGTGGAACACTCTGTGTATGTCCACTAAGTTCAGTTGTTCCAGGTTTTGGTTCAGGTCTACTACTTCTTTGCTAGTTTTTTGTTTGTTTGACCTATCTTTCTTGGAAAAAATATGGAACGCTTCACAAATTTGCAATTCATCCTTGCACAGTGGCCATGCTAATCTTCTGTGTATCATTCCAGTTTTAGTATATGTGCTGGCAAAGTGAGCACTACTGTGTGTGTGTTTTTTTTTTTTTTTTTTTGTCTTTTTAAGACAGGGTCTCACTATGCAGTTGAGCCTGGTCCTGAGCTCACTTTTGTAGCCCAGGCTGGTCTCGAACTCGCATCAATCCTCCTGCCTCAGCCTCCCGAGTGCTGGGATTACAGGCATGCACCACCACGCCCAGCTACTGTGTGTTTTTGAAGAAAAAAATTAGCCAGGCATGGTTTTGTATACCTGTAATCTTTAGTCTTAGGGAGGCTGAGGTAGGTGAATAACAGGTTCCAGTGAAGCCATGGCAACTTAGTGACTGAGATTTGGATTCAAACAAAATTTAAAAAGGGCTGGAGATACGTAGTTCGTGCAAAGGCTCTGGATCTAAGTCCTAGTACTACCTCCACAGTCCCCCCCCACACACATTTTAAACATTGGTTTGTTGACGTTTGTTTGTTTCACAGACTTGAGTTGAATTCAGGGCCTCTACACTGAGCTATATCCCCAGACCTTATTTTTTGAGTTATGGTCTCAGTAAGTTTGAATCCTCCTGGTTCTGCCTCCCAAAGTGCTAGTTATGTGCAACCATGCCTGACAATTTTTTTTTTATTACAGAATATTTGTACAGGATTTAAATTTTTAAAAATGCTATATTATATGTATGTGTGTATGTATGTATTTAGTACAGAGTTTACAGTATCTTACTACATAGATCAGACTCACAGTGATCCTTCTGTGCCTCCCAAGTGCTGGGATTACAGGCATGCCCGGTCTCAATAGCTGTCTTAGCATCCTAGGGTGCCCTGGGTGAGGGACCAGCACAGCACGCTGGGGATTGAACCCTGGTCCCCACACCTGCCTAAGTAGGCGCTTTAGTCTGCTGAGCTATCTGGTTGGTCCTCAATGCTAGATTTGAAAAGTCAATGAAAATTATTTAATTCTAGTTAGTCATTCACTTCCTTTTTTAGGAGGCAACACGCATTACCAGTTTTCTATATGGTCTTGTAGACCATATAGCTAAAACATAGCTAATCCATATATCTAAAATATAAATACACTGGTTACTCTTCAGGTTGTATAAATTATTGATCTTTTAGAAATATAAATTATTGGGGCAGGAAGATAGTAGAATAAGCACTAGCCTGGCAAGTGCAGAATCCTGAGTTCAATCCCTGGTTCTGGGGGGCGGGATATTATATATATATTGTGTGTGTGTATCGTATTTTTTATCCAATACCTTCTTCTTAAATAGTATACACAGTTAAGCACCTTGTTTTTGTGTTAATACATGTACAATTTTTTTGATTAAAAAATTGCTGTGTAGCATTCTATTGAATGATAATACTGTTGCTTAATCACTGATATTTAGCTTAATTCAGCTTTTAATGAAGATAAAAAGAATTGATATGAATATATACATATTTAACAGTGTGATAGTTTTTGCTAAATTATCCCACAGAAAAATTATTAGATCATACCTTCATGGTGTTGTGCGAGTGGCTGTTTTTCAGTGCTCTTGACCTATTTATTTATTTTGGCAGTTTGATACTTTCCATTAGAGTAACATCTTGGGCCAAGGTTATAGCTCAGTGGTACAGTGCCTATCTGGCAATCAAGAGGTCCTGAGTTTGATTCCTACCTCCCCACCCCTCAAAAAGAATGACATCTCATAGTGTTATTTTATTTTATTTTTTTTAGTGTTATATTTTTTAAAACATATTTTTAGTTGCATTAAATTATCTCAACTGGATGTCATTAAATATTTGAATTGTAATGAACTTTTATGTGATTGCATGTGTATTAATTATTGACCTGTTGGTAATTAGATCTCCCAATTAAAGCCATATCGATGCAAATGTCTGGTCTCACTGGAATTAATAGCTCTCACTGATAATTTTCATGTTGCTTGCCCTTGTGGTTTTTATATATTGGATTCTTAGAGACTTGTTAGCACTAGTTAATATCCACCCATGTAATTAAATTTGGGACATGGGACACATTTCTTAGGCTTCAAGTTTAAGTTGCTGAACTTTGTCATTAATCCATGAAGCTAAACATTATGATAGTTTAAAACAAATTCTTTGGCACCTCTCTTCAGATATGATGTATTATATACTTTTCTCTTGTTCAAAGGGGCCTATTTACTGCTTTGACCAATAAAGTGCCATCGAAGTAATGATAGTAATTTAGGAAATTAAGTCACAAAAACCTTGTATCACTAGACACTTGCCTTTTTTTTTTTTTTTTTTTTTTTTTGAGGCAGGGTCTTGCTGTGTATTTCAGGCTGGCTTTGAACTGGTGGCCATCCTCTTGCTTTAGCCTCCGGAGTGTTAGGATTACATATGTGTGCCACCATGCTCTACTGTAGTGCTCACTTTTGATGTTCTAAGCCACCATGTAAGAATTCTGTGTACCCTGTGGCCATCATGTTGAGGTTGTTAGATACAAATATTTCAGCTGACAGTTCTAGTTGTCAGTAGCTAGCATCAACTGCTAGTTTAGCAGTACAGTGAAATTAGTATCATGATAAATATTTATGTGTTTTTTCTACTTTTTGTCAATATAAATAAAAAGAAACAAAGCACTGAGGGCATCCAGACTGGTTGAATCTTTAGATATTCTATCCCCAACTGGTATTTAAGGGCAGCCTTTGATGCCTGTGAGAACCCCGTTTGAGCACACTCAACCTGACTTGTTTCTTGTTTTAGCCACTAAATTTGGGGGTAGTTTTGCAGTAGTAGATAACTGACACAGACACTTAGCTTCTCTGAGTGGGTGCCAGATCTCACCAAACTGTGTGTTCAGGTGTATTCTTTGAATCTCAGACCTTCTTTTTTTTTTTTGGCTTTTTGAGACAGGGTCTCACTATGCAGTTGAGGCTGGCCTTGAGCTCACTTTTATAGCCCAGGCTGTTCTTGAACTCACAGCGATCCTCTTGCCTCAGCCTCCCGAGTGCTGGGATTACAGGCGTGCGCCACCACGCCCGGCTGAGACCTTCTTCTTAGTTATGCACGCTGATACCATTCTTTTTTTCCTTCTGTATTTTAGGACAGGGTCTCAATACATAGAAAAGACTTGTAATTCTCCAGTATTCAGCCTTCCAGGTGCTGGGATTATGGGCATGCACCACCATGCCCATTTGCAATTGCCATCGCAGCACACCCTGGGGGCAGGTCTGGCACAGAATACCGGGGATAGAACCCCAACTGCTATGCTGTGCCTAAGCAGGCACTTTAGTCTTTTGGGCTATCAGGCTATGCCCCCCGCCCCATACCATTCTTTCTCATACTGTCCTTGACTCCCACTGATTTCAACCTATAATTTCTCTCTCAGGGTTTTTGTTTGTTTTTTTTTAATTTTAGGGAAGGGTCTATAGGGTGTTCAGCGTGTCACTACTAGATCAGACTCTTAGTGATCCACCTATTTACAGCCTCCCAAGAGCTGGGATTACAGGCACAAGCTGCCATGACCAGTCTCCCATATAATTTCTCTTATTCAATCCATCTTGCACTCATCTGAATGAATATTTGCATGCTAAATTTTCTTATAACATAGTTTTTATCATGTTTCTTTCCAATTCAGCATCTTTTTCAGTATTTGGAGAAAGTAATTATTTTATCTCTCTGCCCATAGTCTTTATACCTACCTGAGTTGTGAAATTGGCTGAGCATGGTGCCGATGCATTTCAATCCCAGTGCTGAAGATGCTGAGGCAAAAGGATTTCAAATTCAATGCCTACTTGGGCTACACAGTGAGTTTTAAGTTTAGTCTAAGCTTTAATAGCAAGAATGTGTCTCAAAAAAAAAAGTCAAGACGTTATTGGTGTATATTTCTAGGGATACAAAATTTAAGAACCTTAAAAGACAATATAAAGATATTTAAAAACTTTTACATGTGAACCATGTTTACTTTATATACATATTTTGATTTTCTGCCTTTGTGCAAATAGCTACATGTATTATTTTAAGTACATAGAAGTTCATCAAGTCTTAATCCTCAGTTTTCAGAATTACTGGAAATCATATGCTCTGTTGGTGCCAGATATGTCATTTATAGATACACTCTTTCATAAGGCAGCAAACCACTCATATGCCAGATCATTTCCTTTCTGGAAAAGATGCACTGTGTCAGCATGGTTACCATGTGTGGTAATTGATAATGTCTGTGCCACATGGCTTATTTCTACCCTTGTCCAACACAGCTATTCTACCACCTATGATTACCATATGTTACAGCACTCTAGGTTAATGGAATCATTTCCATCTCCCCTTCCAGTCACAAATGTCACTGTGGCTCCATTCCATCAGCTCAACTAATAATGAAGTATCCAGTACTATTTAGTATAGAAAATGTTTATGAAGAGTTTTTATATTTAGTTGCCTATATCCTTTTAATTAATTTATTTTTTAAAGAGTTTCACTGTTTTGAGACAGGCTCTTACTTTGTAGCTCAGGCTGTCCTTGAACTCACCTTGTAGCCTAGGCTGGCATTCAATGGATACTTCTGTCTCAGTCTTCCAAGTGGGATTATGGGCATGTACCACCAGATCCAGCTTTTCTATTTTTTAAAAAAGCAGCTTTTTTTAATTTGTTTGTCTCTTTGTTTTTTGAGATAAGGTTTTACTAAATTGTCTAGCCTAGTCTTGAGCTTTTGATTCTCCTGCCTCAGCCTCCCAGAGTGCTGAGGTCACAAGCCTGTACCTTAGCTATTTGGCTCTTTTGATGAATGTTCCAAGTAAGAAATAGGTATCTTTTGAGTAGAGCAGGGTATGATCAATATTATTCTGAAATTTCACATGTATTTATTGTAAGCAAATATATA
>PVJA010052912.1:0-12218 GCA_004027025.1 Myocastor coypus
AGTCCCACAGGGCTGGGGCCTGCAGAGGCCCCAGGCCCCGCTCAGGCCCACGCACCTGGTGTGGTGGTTGCGGAGCTTCTTCCTGCCTGGGTCTCCAGGCAGCACTGCGTGGACAGCCAGGATGGAGCGTGCCAGCTGAGGGACAGTCTCCCCACCCCACGGCCAGGTGAACGAAGCGGAGGAGGAGCGGCTGCGGGGCGAGCGTGAGCACCAGCGGGTGACGCGGCTGTGCCAGCAAGCCGAGGCCCGAGTACAGGCCCTGCAGAAGACGCTCCGGAGGGCCATCGGGAAGAGCCGCCCCTACTTTGAGCTTAAGGCCCAGTTCAGCCAGATCCTGGAGGTAGCCAAGTGGGCGAGGGTGCGGGCAGTAGGCGTGGGAGGCCGGACTGGGGGCCGTGGTGAGGGCGGACGCTGCAGCGCAGAGACCGGAGCGCCTGTCCCGCCCTGCAGGAGCACAAGGCCAAGGTGACGGAGCTGGAGCAGCAAGTGGCACAGGCCAAGACCCGCTACTCCGTGGCCCTGCGCAACCTGGAGCAGATCAGCGAGCAGATCCACGAGCGGCGCCGCGGCCTGGTCAACCCGCGGTGCTCCCGGCGCTCCTCCCCGGTGGGGGCCGAGGCTGGGCCTCAGGGCCTTGAGGAGGCTGACAGCGGAGCCGAGGCTGGCTCGGAGGAGGCGGGCCTGAGCGCGGGCGTGGGCCCTGACACTGACTCGCTGAGCCTGCTGAGCCTGCGCACGGTGGCCTCTGACCTGCAGAAGTGCGACTCTGTGGAGCACCTGCGTGGCCTGTCGGACCATGCCAGCTTGGACGGCCAGGAGCTGGGACCCAGGCCTGGGGCCCACCGGGACAGCGACGGCAGTGCACGCGGGGGCCGCCACCAGCGTAGTGTCAGCCTGTAGCTCCCGCTGACCTCAGCGTCCCTGAGGGTGCTCAGTGCCCTGGGCAGTGTCTTCCAGCTGAGGACGCCAAGCTTCCCAGGAGAGGCCGGCCTGCCTGCTGCAGCCCTGAGGCAGGGCCTCCCTCAGCCTGAGGCCGGCTGCTGCTCCCCCCTGCTGGACCATGGCTTCCTCTGTGACTCCTCAGCCTCCTCGAAGCTGTCCCTGGGGACCCTTGGTGTGGGAGGCAGGAGCTGGGAAGGAGGAGGATGACCCAGCCTGTGTGCCAGGCTCGCTCCCCTGGCTGGGGGCCACATGTGACCTACAGGATGGACCTCGTGCCTTTTGGGGCTTGGGGGTACTGTCAGGGATGGGAGCTGTGTGTGGCAGATCTTGGTCACTGTCCTGTGCTGCCAAGGTGCGAGCGGGTCCCTCTAGAGCCCAGTTTTGGGCGGGACATTCTGTAGCCCTGGCTGGAGTCTGGCCTTGCCGGCTGGCACCCTCATGGTGGCATTTGGAACCTGGTGCTCAATGCTCTCCCTGGAGCAGGATGGCCCCTGTGGGCCCCTGCTGCTGCTGCAGGGGGCTGGGGCCTGGAAGCCGTCCTGGTCCAGCCCTTCCTCGGGGCAAGTTGCTGCTCAGGGGCCCGCCTGGACAGAGCTCATGCCTCGGCAGAGCTGGTTCTTCCTGCCAAGATGGGCTCTGTCTGACACGGGTTTCCTGCTTTTAGGGTGAATTGGTGGTCATGATGAGAACCTGGGGGTTTGAGGTGGCCATGGGTGGCGGGGCGTGAGGCTGGGAGGATGGGTGTGCGTGTGCATGTGCCAGTGTGTGTGGGAGAGGGGCTGCCCCGGACTTATTTAAATAAAATAGTTTATGTAAGAGCTGTGCACACTGTGCTGTGGGGAGTGAGGGTTTGGGCCCTCTGGGTGGGGTTCGCCAGCCCAGCAGCTGGGGGTTGGAGCTGGGTTGGGCCAGCAGGGATCCTGGGTGGGACCAGAAGCTCAGGACTGACGAAGGGGGCAAGGCCTTGCACATGCAGCTGCCTCTCGGCTGGACAGTGGTGTCCGTGGACAGTCGGTGTGTATCCCCTGCATGTCCGAAGCTGCGCTATGGGGGCCGGCGGAGCAGATAGGAGACGCTTGAGTGGCCCAGCCGGGGAGGGCAGAGAGGGGAAGATGGCCTGGGAGCAGGACCCGGGGTCGCCGGGGGCCCTGGACCCACGCCACAGGCCTCTCCCAGACCTGGCCAGTGGGTACCACATCGTTTTCCTGGAAAAGCTGCCAGAGAGGTGGGCTAGTGTCTAGATGAGTGGTTTTGAAGCAGTGACTGTGAAAGAGACAGAACGTAACCTGGTGACAGTGAGGTGACGACAGCTGAGCGTGGTGACATAGTCCTCAGTTTCTGACCCTTTTTTATTTTCACATTTTATTTTTAAAAGTTTCAAAACTGGCTGATAGGGTAACGATAATACACTGTATTTTTTGCATAGTAGTTAGTATAAGATCCAGGCATGAGATACTCTCCAAACAGTATTAACACAAACCTTTCTTTCAATGAATTAAGAAAAACTAGCCCTACCAGCTATCTCGTGTGCATAGCCGCTCGCTTTGGAGCAGCTTGCCCCCGGCTCACCGCTAAGCCCTTACGTTTGCGTCTCCTGCCCCAGTTAGCTCGTCTCGCTAGCGAGACGGCACGACGATGACGCTCGTGGCTCTGAGCTCTTTCACATATGAGTGCGTTCTTGAGTTGCTCATTTATCAACATACGCCTCAAATCTATCCTTTATATCTCAGTAGTGCCCTATTTAAAAAAAAAAAAAATTTTTTTAAACTTTACTTATGGCTGGCTCAGCCTGCCCTGGGGGTGGGGCTGGCACAGCGTGTGGTGCCAGTGATGTAACCATAGTCCCTGCGGTTACCTAAGCTTGCCTAAGCTGGCACTTTAGGCCACTGAGCTATCTTGCTGGCCCTAAAAAAAAAAAATAAAAAAAAATAAAAAAAAAAAATTTCATCCAATCCTTTGTTGATGGACATCTGGTTTGCAAGAGTCAGCTATTACAGACTGTGGAGCCACACACATGGTGCACATATATTGCTGTCGTAAGATTTTTTTTTTTTTTTAATTCTGGGAAGATACCCAGCAGGGGAATAGCTGGGTCAAGTGGGACTTCTAATCCTAGTTATCTGAGGACTCTCCACACTGATTTCCACACTGTATCAGTCTACACGCCCATCAGCAGTGGAGAAGGGTTCCCTTTTCCACCTAACCCCTCCAGCATTTATTATTTGCTGATCTTTTCCCCAGGGGTTCACATGCTGGGTTTTATTACTGCTTGTTTTTACAGTTTGCACTTCTTGCAGTTTTTGGTAGCCTCTGACTCTTGGTATAGGTGCAGTACCAACAACGAAGGATAGGGATCAGAAAAACGGGTCCGCATGGCAATAATGCACGTGAAAACTGGATACTCGTATTTTCAGTCCCTCATGAGAAAAATATGGCCTATGTGGACCAGGCAAGCTGTGAAGATGTCAAAAGCTTTTTCCAAGGGCCAGCCAAATAGCTCAGCAGATTAAAGCCCCTGCAGGCAGGTACAGGGACCAAGGGTTCGATCCCCAGGCCTGCTGTGTCAGGCCTCCCTCCAGGGTGCGCTGAGACAGCAATCCAGATGGTGTGGTGGCGCACATGTGTAATCTCACCTTTTGGGAGGCTGTAAACAGGCAGATCACTAGGAGTCTAATCTAGTAGTGAGACCCTGAACACCCCATATACTCTTCTCTAAAAAATACAAAAAAAAAAAAAAACAGAAAAAAATGTTTATTTATTTATTTATTTTTTGGTACCAGGGATCAAACTCAGGACCCTGCGCCTTCCAGGCAAGCACTTACTCCACTGAGCTGTCTCCCTGGCCCCGCCACAAATACTTCTGGTAGGAGGGTTTCGTTACACACAGCCCATAGTAGGTGTACCTGATGACCGCATGCGCAGCTGTTCACCACGGCATGGAAAGTGCCCACAACCCCTGGACAAATTCAGCTTCAAGCCACCAGGTCCACGATATGAGGGTGTGACAGATGACACGAAGGAAAGTCACTTGGCTACTCTGTGTTGGATTTCTTGGTGCTAGCCATTTGTTCTTGGGTGAGATGGAGTCTCAGTGTTTTGCTTTGCAGTCCTCAAAGGACTGATGATTGTGAACTTTCGTCATTTGTGTTCATCTGAGAAGTGTGTGTTCGTCTCAGATGCTCATTTTTGCATTGGGTCTTTGAATTTGGAACACCTGATATTTCTTCAATTGCTTATATGTTCTAGATATAAGTCCTCTCTGAGGGAAAATGATTTAGAGAAAGTAGGGGAACCACACCCTTTATAATAGCATCCAAATAAATGAAATACTTGGAAACCAGCCTAATAAAGTAGATCTGTACACTGAACACTGTAGTACTCTGAAAAAGGAGATCAAAATGGTTATCAGAAAATGGGAAGATACCCTTTGCTCATGGATAGGAACAGCCAAGAGTGAAAACGGCCATACTTCCAAAACTGTTACACAGATTTAATGCAGTCCTGATCAAAGTACCACTAGTATCCCTCAGAACCTGAGAAAATACTGCTACAATTTTCTCGGAACCAGAAGATACCTCAGATAGCCAGAGCAATCCTGGGCAACAAAGGCCAGGCATAAGACAGCACAATCCTTAACCTCGTTTTGTTCATGAAGTCTCTGCTTACCCTCACATCTTCAATATTGCTACCTATCTTCTCTTCCAGTGGATTTAGTGTTTCTGTTTTAATGTTTAGATCTTTGATCCATTTTGAGGTTATTAGTACATGGTGATAGACAAAGGTCCTAGTTTTAGTCTTGGGCATGGAGAGCCACTTTATTCAGCACTGTGTGTTTTTTTTTTTTTTTTTTTTTAAATGAGCAAAATAGATTTATTGGGGAAAAGAAAGCTCCTGCCCGAGAGAGGGACAGAAAGAGGGTCCCGAGTGGGTGGTCCCCCCAGCACCATGTATTAAAAAGAGTCTATCTTCCAGTGAATAAGTGGGGCCCCTTTGTCAAAGATAAGGTGACTGAATATGCTTCGCACTCACTTGTCGGTTAAGCAGTGAAGGTGGGCTGGCGCGATAGCTCATCTGCTAAGCGCCTGCTTAGACAAGCTCAGGGACCACAGTTCCATCCCAGCATCACGTGCTGTTGTCAGCCTCGCCCCCAGGACAGGTTGAGCCACCCAGAATCTGGGCATGGTGCTGCAGACTTGTAATCCTAGCCAATGGAGAGGCTGGAAGTAGGAGGACCACCGGAGTCCCAGCTGTGTAGAGACGCTATGACAACCAGGAACATTAAGGGGGGAGAAATCAGAGAAGGTGCTTTTTGGGGGGGTCAGGATGTGCGCCTGTGGCTACAGGCGAATCCACACTTCTCTGCATTTTACCCCTTAAGATGGAAGCAGCCGGCTATGGTGGGGCAAGCTCAGGCAACCGCAGGGACCGCATTTCAATCCCCAGCACCACGTGCTGTGCCAGCCTGTCTTAGTTACTTTTCACTCGTTGCTGAGACAAATACCCGACACTCAAAATGAAGGAAGGAAACGTTTATTTAGCTCGCAGTTACTGGAGGTTTCAGTCCGTATTCGGCTGGCCCAAGGATGAGAGGAACAGAGCAGAGAGAATCCAGTTCATGGCGGCGGAGCAGCAACAAAATGGTGGCAGAGGTAGCCAGCCCTACAGGGCAGCAGAGCAACAGCTACAGATTGAGTCTGTCTGTCGCTCTTTATATTACATTCAGGCTCTAGGATATCCACACCCATAGTCTCAGCCTTACTCAGACGGATAATCCCATCAGTACTAAAACACAATCCCAGGGATCATGGATCAAGTCTCAATCGATAGAAGCCACGCCCCATGATTGCATGAGGCTTTGGGGCGACAACTAGACATAAGCCGTAACAGCCCCACCCCCAGGGCAGGCCAAGCCAGCCATAACATAAGTAAATAAAGTTAAAAAGAAAGAAAGGAAAGGAAGAAAAGAGAGAGTGAGAGAAAAGAAGAGAAAAAAGAAAAAGAAACATTCAGCAGGGCGTTTCCACACCCACCCGGAACACTAATCAGTGAGCCACCTGGACTAATGCCACTGGTGGGGCGTGGGTGAGGAGCTGCAGGGATCGTGAGGCTGCTCTCTGTCCCCATGCAGCCTTCTCCCGCCTCCTGCTTCCCCTCCCCCAAGGCCCCAGGCTCTGTGTCTCCCCTTGGCCTAGACAGCGGGCATTGACGCCTGAGCGCAGGTGCAGAAACACTGCCACCGGGCAACAGCTGTGTGTGTGGGGCTGGTTGTCTGGGCTCCGCTGCCCAGGAAGTGGCCAGGCTTGGCCACCAACCCTCAGGCTCTCCAAGCGGTGCCCCTCAGGGTGGTGTTTCCGGGATGGGGAGCAGCCCTAGTAGGAGAGAGCGCCTGGGTGGCAGCCACTGCTGCTGGGGATGGGGGCCCACTGTGCCGGGGCGCAGGTGCCAGGTGTGGCTTCTGCTTCCCTAGGGTGAGCCGGTGTACTGCAAGGTGCAAAGAAACCAACAGACAAATTCACCCTCATTGGGCAGGAGGGGTAGCAGGCAGCGTCAGTTTCCTCCCTGATGAGGAAAGAGGCACATTCTAAAACAAGGACGGAAGAGCAGCTGTGTGGCTTGGAAGAAAACAGTTTTGCTCTGTTTCATCTCCCTTTGTAGGCTGGCTGGCCATCCACCCACCCACCCATCCACCTATCCACCCACGTACCCATCCCTCCCTCCCTGCCTGCCTGCCTGCCTGCCGGCCTGCTTCCCTCCCTCCCTCCCTCCCTCCATTTCTCCCTCCCTCCATCTCTTCCTCCCTCCCTTCTATCATCCATCCACCCAACCATCTTGGCATGTATGTGTGCTACTGGGAATTTGAGCCCAGGCCTTTTGAACCGCACCGTGCCTCTAGGCCTCTTACGTTCCGGGTGGGTCTTGCTAAGCTGTGCAGGCTGGGCTGACTCAAGCTTGTGTTCTTGTCTCCTCCCGCCAGTGTGATTCCAGACGTATGCTACCAAGCCCAGCTACTCTTTTATTTTAATAATTCATTTTAGAAAACCAGAAATATTTATTTGGAAACAAGTCTTAGTCCACCTGTTGGAAAGCTCCACTTAGAAATACTTGTCATCTACAAAGCAGGAAAAGCAAGTCAACGCTGGCCTTTCACAGTGCCAGTCAAACAGGCAGTTGTGCGTCCTTCTGAGAAACTGAAGCTAAGCAAAACTTGCAAGTTTGCCTGTGGTGCCTCTGTTTTTCAGTTTCTCATTGAGCCAGGTTGGATGCAAGCCTTCATATGCTATCACTGATCTACTTGCTTCCCTGCCCTGCCTAGCCTTTTACATCAGTAAAATATTAAGAATTATGATTCCAGAAGTAATACATACTTATAAAAAATTCACACAGAATCAAGTGGGAGAAACAGAAGTGGAAGCTGCTGGGAGTCCCCTAGGGCACTGGTCCTCCTCACCCAAGAGGAGGCACCTTCAGCTGCTCCTTTCCCGACCTTCTGTTCTGTGCAGATAACGAAGCTCGTCCTGCCCTGGCTCACAGAGCAGTGTTTTGCCAGTTGCCTTTTATAGTTGGCATAGATTTGGTATCAATGTGAGGATATGTTGATTAGATAGCAGCTTGTCATTAAATGACTTCTTAAAACTAGCAAAATTAGCCGGGTGTGGTGGCTCACGCCTGTAATCCCAGCACTTGGGAGGCTGAGACAGGAGGATCAGTGTGAGTTCAAGACCAACCTGGGCTACAAAAGTGAGCTCAAGGCCAGTCTGAACTGCATAGCAAGACCCTGTCTCAAAAAAAAAAAAAAAAAAAAAAAAAGTTTCAGCCAATTAGGACTGGAGTAGAACTTCCTCAGTTTTCAGAGAACAGCTGTAGAGAACTTCAGCCAGCAGCACGTACAATCATGATGACGTGATGGTTTGTGAGATAGCAAGAATCTAATCTTGCTAATACAGTTGGCACTGTATTGAAATTTTTACCTGGTGCAAAAAGATAAAAAGAAAAAAATTTTTTTTGAGGCAGGGTCACTCTATGCAGTTTAGGCTGGCCTTCAACTCACTTTGTAGCCCAGGTTGGTCTTGAATTCACAATGATCCTCCTGCCTCAGCCTCCAGAGTGCTGGGATTGCAGGCATCTGCCACTATACCCTACAAAGAGAAGCAATTCTTAAAAGATCACAAAGGAAGTCCTGAACTCTGTTTTCAGAGGATGGAATTGTCTGTGTAGAAAACCCAAAGAACTTGTAAAATGAAACCCAAACACTGTCTTGGAACGCAGTACCACAAAGTCCCTGGGTGCAAAGTAAGAGCACAAGGCCAAAACCAGCCTCAGTGACATTATGCAATATGAAGTAAGCTGCCCAGAGGACCGCCTCTCCTGTGATATTACACACAGGGGACACCTAGTAGTCAAATTTAGCAACAAGAAGAACGGTGTAGGTAGAGGCTGCAGGGCAAAGGACCGTGGTGAAGGATTACTCGGTGTGCACAGAGTTTCAGCCTTGTGAAATGAGAAATTTTTGGATATTGGTTGCATGATTATAAGAATATATTTAACGTTAATGACCTACACGCTTAAAATGGTTAAGCTAGTAAGTCCCATGTCATGTGTACCTTACCATAATTAAATCACTATATCAGGGACCGGGGAGATAGCTCTGCGGCCCAAGCTCCTGCATGGCAAGTGCAAGGTCATGAGTTCGAACCCTGTTCCTGCCAAAAAAACCAAAAAAACAAAACCTGTATCAGAGAGGGGGAAAATGATTGAAATACGTCTTGTGCATGTGCAAAGTGACCAAAAGGAAGCTCATATGTGATTTAAAAAAACATAAGCAGTAAGTATTTAATATGTTGTTAACTATAATCAGGGCGTCTAGGCTAGATCTCCTGAACGCGCTCCTTCTGGACAACTAAGCTTTTATATTCTTTGACCAGCGTGTTCTGACCCCATGCCCCAGAGCCTCCTCCCTTAGTTCCAGGTGACAACCATTGGACTTTCTGCCCTGACTCCACATTTAGGTGCGATTGTGCCGTGTTTCCCTTTCTGTGCCTGGTTCATTTCACTTTCGCGTTCTTTCTCATATTTGTGCCAAGAAAAATTGAAATTTGAAAAGACACTTATTACACTAATAGCCTAAAATGCTATATTACATATAATAAAGTATATTAATATACCATATAGAAAGCTGCAAAATTTTAGTAACACACTGCATATATAAATAGAGAGATATTTCATATTCATGAACTGGAAGGTTTAATATTTTTTTTTTTTTGAGACAGGGTCTCACTATGCAGTTGAGGCTGGCCTTGAGCTCACTTTTGTAGCCCAGGCTGGTCTCGAACTCGCACTGATCCCCCTGCCTCAGCCTCCCAAGTGCTGTGATTACAGGCATGCGCCACCACGCCCAGCTGGAAGGTTTAATATTGTCAAAATGTCAATTCTTCCCACCTTAACTCACGTACTACTGAAATTCCAATCAACGTTCCAGCAAGCTCTCATAGACAGTGACAAAGTGGTTCTCAACTTTATAGAGAAAGACCAGATACCTAGAATCACCAGTACAAACTAGAGGACCCACTTCACAGAGCGGACACTACCCAATTCCAAATCTTGCTATGAAGCCACGGTAATGAATACGGCATTGAGTGGGGTGGGGGAGCACGGGCTCTTGCTATGTAGTTCAGGCTGGCCTTGAGCTTACCAAGTAGCCCAGGCTGGTCTGGAACTCACGGCAGTCCTCCTGCCTCAGTCTCATGCATGCTGGGGTCTCAGGTGTGTGCCACCAGGCCCCACAAGACAGCATATTTTTGATAGAAGAATTGACATCCTGACCAATCGTATAGAACACAAGGCCCAGTTGGACCCATACAGATATAGTTAACTGTGTTTTAAAAAACCAACACTGGAGAAAGTGTAAGTTTTTCAATAAAATGTGTTAAACAAATAGATACAATACATAAGGGAAGAACCTAGATATAGAAATTGCACTCCAAGCAAAAGTGGATTGAATGTGGATGTAAATGTAAGGTAGAAAACAGTGAAGCTCCTGGAAAAAAAGGAAGAAAACGTATGTGGCTTTCTAAAATACAGTGCCAATAAACAGTTAATAAAGTGGATTTATTCAAACTAAAAAGTTCTGCTATGCTAAAGACATTGTTGAGAACACTTTGAAACATGTGAAGAGCTTTGCAATGGTTAAGCTTAATTCTCAACTGAAGCAGCTTGAGAGGCACCCAGAGGTTAGTGCAGCACACCCCCGAGTGCACCTGGGTGTGCTGAGAGCCACGGCGGGGGTTCTGTGTCAGGTTCCTCACCTCCTATCTTGGGACCTTCCCGTTTGCTCCTTCCTGCCTGCCACACAGGCTATCTCTCCTTTACTGCATCTAGCCATGAGGTTTCGGATTAGGTCTGACTGACTGTGAGCCGAAACTTCTGAAACTGTAAGCCGCAGTGAAGTTTCTCTTCTAAGCTGTGTGTGCGTCAGGAATTTTTCCAGCAATAAGAAGGCAGCTCATCCAGTCTGGGTGTGGTGGTGAGGGCCTGTAATCCCAGTACTTGAGAGACCAAGGAAGGCGGCCAATTTGGTTTGCATGGTGAGTTCAAGGCCAACCTGGACAGCACAGTGAGACCCTGCCACAAACTAACAAGCAGACAGACAGTTTCTAGGATGGGAAATTGAAGGGCAAGTGAGAGTGAGAATATTGCTGTGACTACCTGACAAAGAGGTTCACAAGTCTTTGGAACAGGTTCACACAGGAGTTGGGAGAAACAAGCTGGAGAAAACCCAGAATTCTGTGAGTGGTACTCAGCAGGAAATCCTTCTGGGAGCCGAGGACTCCGGCACATGGGCAGGAATGTGGGCAGCAAAGGCCAGGCTCCTAAGATTTCAGGTGGGAGCTAGAGCTCCACTGGGAATGGGGCTGCAGGCCATTTGTATTACACTTTGCAAAATAATTTGTCTGTTTTACTCATGCCCTGGAAGTTTTATAAATCCAGATTTAAAGATGGTGGGCTGATTAAGCTACCAGAGGAAATTTCAAGGCAATATGACATTTGATCCATGGCACAGGTATTACCGGTTTCTTTAAGTCAAATAGACATTGAGAATCAGGAGGAAAAAGCAGAGCAGCAATATATTAAAATTTTTCACTTTTGTCAGAAACCAAGGCTGCGTATAGGCACAGCAAGGAGGAAGCCGAGCGCCTTTCCCTGGAACATGGGGCGGCTGGCTAGAGCAAATCTCGCTCACTGGCCGGACCTTCTCCTGCTGTCGGCTTGGGGTGTGAGTGCGTGAGCGCTGACGGGTGTACTTGGGGCACACAGCTCCTCTGTGCCCTGCTCACTCCCGCAAAGAAGGAAAGTGGTTGCCTGCATTGAGCCATCTGATTGGCAGGACAACCGAGGTCCAAGAGGAAATGGCCATGGCGCACAGTGGTAGCGGGCCTTGATGCTGTCTAGGCGATGATGGGTTTCCAAACAGGTAGAATGCGAGACCTCCAGAGAGTTATGGCGCTGGGCTCCCACCTAGAGCTGAGCTGAGATGATTCTGGGAGTGCCTGCTACCGTGATGTACAAAGCTGCGAGAGTGAAGCTGAAGCTGTAACGCTGACCCAGGAAGCTGGAGGTGCCAGGGATGTGGGGTATCTGCTTCAGGAGGTGGTGGGCACGACTGGAGACAACCTCAGAGGCAGGCCGTGTCGGCTGCAACTGGCCAGGTGACACGAGCAGGGCTGCAGAGACCAAAGCTCAGGCCATGCCACCTCTTGCTCTAGAACACAGACACGGAGCTGCAACATTTAATGTCATTGCTGCGGGGATTTGGTGAGATGCTTTCCTATCTATTTCTCCTTTTTGGAATAGGCATGTTTGCTCTGGGCTACTAGTAGTATATTAGGTGGTTACATCACCGTAGGTGGACTCTGGACCTCGTATTGTCTCTGGAAATTAAATGTGGGTTCAAGAATGTGGTTGGGTGTCAGGGGGTTCATTTGTGCTAGCTATTTTTGGTTGTCAACTTTATTGGCTGGAGACACCCAGGAAACCAGTAAAGCACACTTCAGGGAACATCACGAGAACGTGGCCTTGGAGAGACTGTATGTGCTTCTTGGTTCCTTCACCTCGGGCTTTCCCCTGCTCTGTTTCCTGGAGTGTTATTCAGTAATAAAGAGCAATGAGATATTAGGGCTGGGGAGGTAGTTCAGTGGTATAAACGCCTGCCTGGCAAGCACAAGATCCTGAGTTCAATCCCCAGTACCACAAAAAGAAAGAAAGAGAGAGAGAGAGAGAGG
>PVJA010052913.1:0-12267 GCA_004027025.1 Myocastor coypus
CAGGGTCAAATCCCCTCAGGATTAAATTTGAGACCATAGAATGTACTTTGTAGAACTGTTGTTAGTGTCAGCCTTCAGGACGAGTGGGACTGGGGTTCAAACTCACGACCTTGCACTTCCCAGGCAGGCACTTGTGCCACGGAGCTATCTTCCCGGCCCCTGTCATTTCTTATTAAAAGAAAAAAATAATAAAAAATAAAGTGAATTATTTTTAAAAAATGCCCACAGAGTTTTTGCTGATGCTTAGGGAAAACAGCGTTACCTAAAACTCACTATGACCTGGACTTATGACATCAACTGGTATTTGGCAATCAGGAAGGCACAATGCTAAACTGCAGTTTTTCTAGGTTCTTGAACTGATGATTCCTAATAATAATTTGTAAGTTGCACCCTAAGTTACTGATGCTAACTCACCTGGGCACCTCTAGAAATTTAAATTTCCTGGGCCAGCGAGATGGTTCAGTGGTATAAAGTGCCCGTTTAGGAAAGCTTAGGCAACCACAGGGACTACAGTTCAATCCCTGGCACCACATGCTGTGCCAGCCACACCCCCAGGGCAAGCTGATCCAGCCATAAGACTAAATAAATAAAATATTTTTAAAAAAGGCTTGCCCATTAAAAAATAAAAAAGAAATTTAAATTTCCTGTCGCATTCTAGCCAGCTATTTTTTTTTCACCTTAAAGACTGAAATTTTGCACCACTCTAAGTCTGTTTGTAAGCTTTTATGACATTCATTAGAAAAACAAGAATCCCCACGTGGCACCAGCACATATGAAAGAAACCACTGATGATTTTAATAAATGGCTCTCTCATTGACACAAGCACCTGGGCTCCATACCCAGCACACACCTGCCATAGCAGCTGAGCCTATAAACCCCCACCCCTACACAGGTACAAACCCTAACTCTGGATTATAAAAATATACAGCAATGACAGAATGGACAGACTCTTCACCTATTTGAAATTCTCCTTTACAAATAGAGCACAGCATTGTTTGTGTTCTTGCTGGGAAGGGAAGAAGCAAAGGGAATAGACAAAACTAGAAACAAACCCAGATGTCCTGCCTAAATGAATAATGAGCCATAAATGCTAGCAAACCATAAAAATGAACATTTTAATCATTAAATTTGTAAGGTGAAGTGCTCCTTTCAGCACCACATATACCTTGGGCTACATGAGTTCTTCACAGTCTGCACTACACAGCAAGACCCTGTCTCAACAAGAAAAAAAAAAAAAAAAAACAAGACTTTGTCTCAAAGAAAGAAAAGAAAGGTCAGAAAAGAGTGAGCCTAAACCCTAGGGATGTGGTTCAGTGGTACTCAAAGAGTTCTTGCCTTGCATACCCAAGACACTGGGTTCAACAAAACCCCTCAAAAAATGCCTCTTAAGGCCAGAGAGATAGCTCAGTGGCATAAGTGTCTGCCTGGCAAGCTGAAGAAGGTCTTGAGTTCAATCCCTGGTGCCATTAAAAAAAAAAAAAAAAAAAGCCTACTAATAGCTAGGGATGGTGGTGCAAACCTGTAATCCTAGCACTCTGGAAAGCTGAGGCAGGAGGACTGAAAGTCTGAGCCATGCTTGGGCAACTCAGCAAGACCTAATCTCAAAATAAAAAATAAAATAGTAGTTTAGTGTGCAGGCCCTCAATTCAACCCCCAGTCCTGGAGTATGGAAAGAGGTTATTTAATAATTCTAAGCAGTCTCTTATAACTGAACAACAAAGTAATAATCAAAGAAGACATTCTCCAGAAATGACCTTGGTCACTGCAATTTCAGATGTTTACACAGGCACCCTAATGTAATCAGGAAAAAGAAATGAATAAAATGTAATGTCTTATTAAGTAGGAGTCTAAACTCACAAATGTACCTTCTAAATACACTTTATAAAGCAATACACTATGTGGTTGCATTGTAGAAATTAAAGCACAACAGGATAGAGGCAAGAGCAATCCCTTAATATTAAGTAAACAGATTCTCATATCTTCAAGGACATTAGTTCTGAACTCAAAAAATGCTGTATTTCAAATAGATTAGATAAAAGGGAAAATGATATGCCCTTGGCCTTGTAAGATAACTGAAAAACTAGCTCTACTGATAACAAAAACACCAATATGAAAGTGAATATAAACAATCTTACTTACTTTTGGCAATATTTTATTTTATTTTATTTTTTGTCTTTTTGAGACAGGGTCTCATTATGCAGTTCAGGCTGACCTTGAGCTCACTTTTGTAGCCCAGGCTGGTCTGGAACTCACACTGATCCTCCTGCCTCAGCCTCCCAAGTGCTGGGATTACAGGCGTGAGCCACTACGCCAGGCTGGCAATATTTTAAAACTTGCCAAATTTAAACAATTGAAGTAAAAGCATATGTGCATGCACAAATGTACATAAGTAAACTTATAACTAAAACTGGCCTCTTCCATCTATATCACTGGATATTTACATATTTAGGTTGGTTGATTTTGGAAGTGATCTCATTGGAAAAAGGGGAAGCTGTCTTAGCTCTGAGGTCAATCTGCATTCAGATATATATAATATATATAAATATAACATCTTACTATCCTTTGCCAGGTATGGTGGCACATGTCTACAATCCCAGGACTCCAGGAGACAGGCAGGATCACAAATTCAAGCCTAGGTAATTTTGATCTTAGAAGACCTTGTTTCATGATAAAAAGGGCTGAGAATATAATTCAGTGTGTTCAGAAAGTAGCTCTGTGTGAAGGCCCTGGGTTCAAATAGCACCCTCATGCCACTCCCATGCAAAGGTATTCTTTTTCCTCCAAAATTTCCTAAAGACATGATGAATTTGACTTGTAGAACTTATAATCAATTTGAAAAGACTCTCTCTAACTCCTATTTTTTTGACAGGGAATCCACTTGTAGAGTCAGATTTGCCTTTTACTGAAGGTCTATCTACTATGAATCATGATAAAAATTTCCACACAGCATTCGTACACACAACTGCATCAGCCCTGAACACAATTCCTTCTCCTGTAAGAGCCAGCATATGACTGTGAAGGGTGAGATAGGAGATAAGGGCAAAGAACAGTCTTATGCAGCATGAGAAATTCGCAAAGATCTTTTTCTATTCCCTAGCAAAATAATGTCAACTGATGAGAAAGGTAAATGGTACTAAACAATGCTATTTTCCTAAAATTTCACATCTATGTTTCTGAAAGAGGAAGTTGCTTACCTCTGCCTCCGCTGCCAACTGTCTCTTCTTTGCTATCAACTGTTTTATGTCAATTCGACCTAAGGGAAGAAAAAAAAAGCTTTACACATGCAAGTGTGATTTATTTCAGTTCTGAGTATGATCATGTGTAAATATAATACTGTCTCTCCCTAGTGTAAGAAACTGAAAGAATAAATAAGATCCAAAATGTACAACAGAAAGGCTGGCCAAACAGCTTAGTGGATTAAAGTACCTGCAAGCAGACCTAGGGGCCCTGAGTTTGATCCCTGGCCCTGTGTGCTAGCCCCACTCCCGGGCATGCTGAGACAGATGGCAATTGAGACTAGATGTGATGGAGCATGCCTGCAATCTCAGCTCTTGAGAGGCTATAAACAGGCAGGATTACTATAAGTCTGATGTAGTAGTGAGACCCTGAACACCCTATAAACCCTACCCTAAAATATAAAAAAAAAAAAAAAACCCAAGTACAACAGACATTGTAAAATGGGAAGAAAATGCTCAATGTGAAAGAACTGGGGTAGGGGAAAGCAGAAAAGGAAAAGAAAAACATATATATATATATATATATATATATATATATATATATATATATGTTACCTATTTGAAGCTAATTAGACTTCTAATTTTTATTAGTTATTGAAAAGAAAGGTTTCTGCTTATACTGTCCGATCAATTTTTTATGGCTGCATCTTATAATCTAAACGACTACTTTGAAGATAATAATATGGAATGTATCAAACATTGTTAATGTCCTATTATCTTGTTTTGAAATTCGGTATTGTTTTTATTGTTTTCTCTCTAAAATAAAAAAGCTTTCAGCTAATAGAAACAGCTATGTAGCAGCACTATTAAAATCATTAACTCTGAAACCAAGTATATACAAAAAAGATTAGGTAAGCTAACAGTACAACCACAAAATGTGACAAAGCCTTTAAAAATAACACATGGGCAAAATAAGTAGAAGGAAATTTACACATAAAAATACTGAGAAAGGGGCCAGTGAGATAGCTCAGCAGTCTAAAGTGCTTGCTTAGGCAAGCTTAGGCAACCACAGGGACTGTGGTTCGATCCCCAGCACCACATGCTGCGCCAGACCCACCCCATGGTAGGCTGAGCCAGCCACAGGAAAAAAAAAATACTGAGGAAAAAAAGAACAAAACTATAAACATACAGGACAACTACATCAATCACACCATGCCAAAGATCCAATTCTGATAGTACAAGAATCTAGATTCCCTGAATGGTTACTACAATTAAGATTACTAAGATACTGAGTAAGATATTTAAAAGTAAAATACATTATAAACTTAATTGCAAACTGGTACATATCTACACAGAAAAAACAAATGAAACTAGAACTAAGGGATACATGAGTGATGTATAGATTCTTGACAAATGTTTAAATCCCTGAGTTCTACACACACAGCCACATAAAGTTTGACTAGCACATAGAACACATTATAGAAGGGTAAATCCTAGTCCCTGTCCAAACTTAAATCTAACAGGATAATCTCTAAAACTAAGAATCCTAAGGCTACAGCCGTGGTAGACAGGCCAGAAGCAAGTGACCAGAACAATAAGGTGTAAATAAATGTGTTTAGGGCCCGGCGGGATGGCTCAGTGGTCTAAAGCACCTGCTTGGGAAAGCTTGGGCGGCTTCAGGGACCACGGTTCGATCCCCGGCACCACATGCTGTGCCAGCCCTGCCCCCGGGGTGGGCTGAGCCAGCCATAAAAATGAGTGAATAAACAAACAAAGGTTCTGAAACAAGAAACATAAATAAATAAATAAATAAATTTTTTTTAAATGTGTTTACCTGATGCTGCTCAGACGGGAAAAAGAACTTCTAACCAACCCCTCTACAGTATACAACCTAAATTCACTTCAGCAAGTGCATTTATTTTAAGCAAAACTATGCTATGTCCTCCAATGATGGGCAGGTACAATGCAATTCCTCCCTGGAAGATTTTAATGTCAAACAAGGCCTTGAAAAATTCCAACAGACAAAAACCCAACAGATACAGTTTTAAGATAAAAAGGATGAGCTGATAATTAAATCATAAATATACCAGGGAACAAAGCATTGTAAACAAGACAAAGCAAAAACCAAAGCCAAGGGACTCAAATTAGACAAATTGTGGCTAAAATGAGATACAGGTCATGCTTCTATCATAGTAAATATTTACAGTGGTAACAACGAGGCCTGTAACATATTGCCTAATACTGACTGAAACATGCTAACTTTCAATATTAGAAGTGAAAGGTTAAGAAATAATACAGAATCTAGATAGGGTGCCAAAATACCAATACTTTGCATAATTCAAATTTTAGGCTCCAGAAAGGTATTGCTGGATGAAACTGGATATAAGACAGTTGTCATTGTCCATAATTCAAGTGGAGATATAGCAATTGTGGCAAGGCAGATGGGATGGCTGGATTAAGCTTTGGTTCTTTCAAAAAGGGATACCCTGGGGGCCTGGCAGGATGGCTCAGTGGTCTAAAGCACCTGCTTGGGAAAGCTTAGGCAGCTGCAGGGACCGCAGATTGGTTCAATCCCCTGCACCACATGCTGCGCCAGCCCTGCCCTCAGGGCAGGCTGAGCCTTGGCCATAAAAATAAATAAATAAACAAACAAAAGTTCTGAAACAAGGAGAGAGAAAAAAAAAAAGGGGGATACCCTGAAGACAACTTCATTAAAGTGAGCTTAATGAGTATTAAATCACATGACAGTTTCTTTAAATCAAAAATTTGCTTAAGGGCCAGTGAGATGGCTCAGCGGTCTAAAGCGCCTACTTAGGCAAGCTTAGGCAAGCTTAGGCAACCCACAGGGACAGAAGGTCAATCCCCACCACAACATGCTGTGCCAGCCCCACCTCCAGGGCAGGCTGAGCTGGTTGTAACATAAAAATAAATAAATAAATAAATAAATAAATAAATACCAATCTCTTTTATTCTGAGTAACTAATATAAAGATAATACACAAGGTAGTATTAACCATTCTTACCTTCCTATTACCTTGCTTTCAATTTTTTGGGGTTTTTTTCTTTAAAATTAAAAAAAAAATAAAAAAACAAGGAAATTGGAGGTCATAACAGGAAGACCTTTGAGTGCTTTAAAAAACTAAGAATTTTAAGTAGGAAAACAATCGATTTGATAGTGGAAAGTAAAAAGAATCACAATAGAAACACAATAAATCTAGACAAGAAACAGGGTCCTGAACCAAAACAATGGTCAACAGAGGGTGAATTAGTACCTGACAAACATAAGTATTTATTTCATTTTTCTATCACTCATTATGCTTTTATAGTTATCTGTAACCAGATATTTCATGAATAAGTTATATATTTCATAAATAAATGAGTATAGAAACTTTAGCCACCATACGAAAACAAGACATCACTAAAGATTAATAATCCTCACTACTTGAGCATCTTTCCCACAATCTTTCCCTAATAACCATCATTACCAGCAGACCTTGAGAGCAAGGGACTAGGACATATAAGGACAGAGTTTGTCTTCACAACTAAAAGTCTGATGGTCCTACAGAAAATGATTATAAAGTTAAATAGGTGAAAAATATATATTAAAAAGTAAATTCAAAGCTGGACACAGTAGTACACATCTATAATCCCACATACTCTGAGGCAAGAGGAAAACAAATTTGAGGTCAACCTGGAAAACTTGTGAGGCCCTGCCTCAAAATAAAGGCTCAGACTAACCTAGAGAGAAAGCATTCTCTCAGGCTTTCACAGAGAGCAAATTGGTCAAGCAATAACCATAGCTCATCCAGAGGGCTGACACTGTTAAAAGATCTGCAAACAGCTGTACATGGTTTCAACATAAGTGCTGAGAGGAACTGACTGACTTTTTCAGATACAAAAGTTACATTAACCATGAGGTATAAAAAAACAATATGCTGAGTTATAAAAGGCTCAAGTCAACAGCATCCAGCATTGCCAGTTGTGCTGATAACCCACTACCGTTATGGACTATTGGACTATATATACAGCTACTTTCTCTTAGTCAATAAGAAAGATTTGTACTAATAGTGTTTATAGAAGATATCAAGTCTGCATCTTATACTTTGAACAAATACTATGAAAACAACAATATGCAATGTATTAATTATTGTGCCTGTCCTATTAACTTGTTGTAAAACTGTCTCACTGCTATTTATTTTCATTAAAATAAAAAAAAGTTTAAAAAATAAAGAATCAAAAAGGGCAGGAGGGGCCTGGTGGGATGGCTCAGTGGTCTAAAGCGCCTTCTTGGGAAGGCTTGGGCAGCTTCAGAGACCGCGGTTCGATCCCCAGCACCACATGCTGCTCCAGCCCTGCCCTCGGGGTAGGCTGAGCCAGCCATAAAAATAAATAAATAAACAAACAGAGGTTCTGAAACAAGAAAAAAATAAATAAAATAAAAAATTATTTAAAAAAAAAAAAGGCCAGGAGACATAGTTCAGTGCAAAGAATTATGGTTTTAATTTTGAGTACAAAAAAAAATTCTGTATTTCATATTAAAAATAATTCTTCATATAAATTTTAAAACTTCCTCTGACCACCTTAGCCCACTACCTGTTGCTAATAACAATGCCAAAAGGAGATTTATTTTGGCCCATGGTGTTGGAGATCAGTGGCAGAGACTGAAGGTAGTGCATCTTTCTCCCTCACTATTTCTCCTTCCTTTATAAAGCCACTAACCAAGTATTTTTTCTAGTCCAAACCAGTTTATAAATACCACACACAGCTTGTTTCTACCCTCCTAATACAATGAGGATAAAAGTCCAAAATGAGTACTAGAAGAAGACAAACTATATTAAAACATACACTTTAACTATACCCAGCTTTAAAATTAAAACACTGAGCTGATGTGATGATACAACTTTAGTCCCAGCACTTTAGGTGGTGAGGGTGGGGGTGCTGAAGCAGGTGAACTGCAATTTCAAGCCCAGCCCAGGCTACGTAGTAACTTAGAGGGACCTGGTTTCAAAATAAAGAATGTAAAAGGGCTGGGATATACCTCAATGTGGAGGTCCTGAATTCACTCTCCAGTAATGACTCCCCTCTATTAAAATAGATAAGGCAATAATGAAGGTCAAGCCAAGTCTAAAACGTCTGCCTAGTCCAAATATCATTACCTGACAGCACCAATTATTTTTTACATCAAACCTGAAAGAACCTGTTAAATCCTTAAGATTTTATCTTTCCTAACTGAATTCCAAGAAAACAGGGCTACAACAATAACTTCCATGAATAAATGTTAGTTACCATTTGTGAGGCTTGTTGTATCTAATAATACTAAAACCATACTCCACTTTTAGCTAGGCTTGGCAGAGCACCCTGCCACTGAACCCTCAGGAGGCTGAGATAGGAGGACTTCCTTAAGTTCAATAAGGCCAGTGTGACTGACATAGCTAGACTTTGTCTCAAAAAATTAAAAAACAAAACAAACTGCTTGTTTCAAAAAGTTTTAAAGATCTTTCTAAAATTACATACTTTATTGCCATAAAAAGCAGCATATATCTCAGATATCTAATCTTCAAGGCAAGTGAAGGTGATCAGTACTGAATGTACTGTACTACTAGTGAAGTTTCAGGAAAAGCTGAAATGCAAAGAGTAATCAAACCTGTACTACAAGAAAAGCCCCACAGAGTTACACTTTTCGAATTAGCTGGTTCTTTGATGATTTTCACTAAATCTGTTCCCTGTAACAATCCCATGTTTCTGCCATTATACCAAATTCAATGCCAAAGTTACTGAGGAGGGGGGAAAAAATGACAAGCCAGCTCACTGGATTGGTACCATTTCTCATTCAGTTTATGTGCTCACTCATTAAATAAAAATCCTGTAAATGCAGGGCTCTAGGTTACACATCTCAGGAGGAATACACAAAAAGAAGCTTGTAATACACAGAAAGGCTATGCAAGTATGAAGCAAGGGTGGAGTAGGGGGAGTTTTTGCAGAGGAAGTCAATATTTGAGCTGAAGGGCTGGAATATAGGTCCTCAGTACAGTGCTTGCAAGATCCTTGGTTTGATCTCCAGCACAGTATAAGAAAAAATAAATTAAGGCCAAAGCTCAATTGATACAGAAAAATTTCAGAACATAAGCTAGAAAGGTTTTTCCAGAAAAAAAAATAATAATGTAAAGCTTTATTGAGTTTGCTCAGACTTGAACCCCAGTCAAATGCCTCTAAATGCCAAGCTTAAAAATAAAAAATAAATGTCAAGCATTCATTGCTTTATATTATTTAAAACTTGTGTCTAAAGGGAGCTCTTATCTACTTACCAATTATATTCTAGATCAGTTCTATCCAATAGAAATAGCATACTATAACTCATTATACAATCTGAAATTTTCAGCCAGATATGGCAGCACATGTCTATAATCTCAGTTCTTGGGAGGCTGACACAGAAAGGTCAGCCAGCCTGGGCTACATAATGAGTATAAGTCTAGCATGAACTATATAGCAAGACCCTTTATCCAGGAAAAAAAAAAAAAAAAAAAATCAAATCTAATGTGTATTTGATAATTTCAATGCATCCTAAATCAGACTAGCACATTTTAATTGCTTAACCAGACCATATTCAATAATGTATTTCTACTAACCTCCATACTCTATGATCTAGTTCTACACAAGGCCAAATAAACTTTTTTCTATAGCAGTCCAGATAGTAAAAAGTTATCTTAGGCCATAGAATCTACAACTACAGAGCAATGACTCAAATTTATTTGGGGTTTTTGTTTGTTTTGCTTTATTATTTGAGACATGCTGTACTATGTAATTTAGGATGGCCTTGAACTACTTATGGCAGTTCTCTTGCCTCAGCCTCCCCAATTCTGGGATTACAAGTGTGCACTTCAATTTTAAACTAAATGAACATACCTGCAATTACCAACCCTGCTCTAGAAGACTGAGTTCATTGTAAATGTGGCTGGCGAATATACCAGAGGAGTATATCTACACATTAACTTTAATATGGTAACACAGCTATAGTGAACAGCGCCAACTGCATTCCCAACAAGGTATGTCTTTCACTGCATTTGCCAGAAACCAACTTAAGTGTGCACATGGAGGATTCAGAATGTAGCTCAATGACAGAGTGCACTCTAAACACACATGAGACCCTAAGTGTGATTCTCTGAAAGTCACATATCTACCCACCTACCCATAGATACACACACACACACACACACACACATATACACGAATGGCTGTATTATCGGTCAAAATATAAAGACAACCCAATTACGCTCATTAACTGATAAATTTAAAGAGGGATGTTTTACAAATCGATCAACAAAATACATAAGAAAAATGGCAAATGATGCTATGGGATTCTAGTGACAGTACCACATATCAGGAAAACCATTGTTAGCCTCTTTGAAAACCAGAGAGAAGAACTTCGGGAGAAATGTTACACAGCAATGATGGTTACTCAGCAGACAAGACAACAAAGAGATAAAGACACTCACCTTACTTTCCACCATTAGAACTCCCGGCCAATGCTACCAGAAATCACAGAGGACAGGGAAGCCTATCTATACAGTCTACAAGTCATCTCCTAGTACAAATAAAACAGAGTAGAAGAGTGGAGAGGAAAAAGGAAGACAGGACAGAATGACTGGAAGCATAATCTTTGGACCAGTGAGATGGTTCAGCGGTCTAAAGCACCTGCTTAGGAAAGCTTAGGCAACCTCAGGAACCAAGGTTCAATCCCCAGCACCACATGCTGCATCAGCCCCATCCTCAGGACAAGATAAGCTAGCCATAAAAAAAAAAAAAAAAAAAAAAAAAGAAGAAAGAAAGAAAGAATCATAATCTTTGCCTATGAGACAAGAAAAGTCTGTTGTGAGAATTGCTAGACAAGGTGTGATTGCTCCAAAGAGAAGTTTTTTTTTTTTTTCCTCAGATGAAAATTATTCTTTTGGGGGCTTTTGGGTTAGCTCAGAGGTTAAAGTGCCTGTGCAGGCAATCCTGTCAGGAACAGGGGACAGCAGTTCAATACCCACCCTCACCATTAAGGCAGCCTAAGTCAGTCAAAAAGAAAATTATTCTTTCGATTTACCACTTTCTTTATCTAGCCTAGACTTACCCTCTATCATTTCTTTTTTTTTTTTTTTTTTTTTGGTCTTTTTGAGACAGGGTCTCGCTATGCAGTTGAGGCTGGCCTTGAGCTCACTTTTGTAGCCCAGGCTGGTCTCGAACTCACACCAATCCTCCTGCCTCAGCCTCCCGAGTGCTGGGATTACAGGCGTGAACCACTACGCCCGGCTGCCCTCTATCATTTCTATTCTTCCCTTAATACCATCTGCAATTTCCTGGCCCCACCAGGCCGCATGCCAACATCAGTCATCCACTTCTGCTAGTCCTGCACTACCATGTACAATATAAACTTCTTTGTTTTATGAAGTAGGGTCTCGCTATGTATTCCAAGCTGGCCTAAAACTTAATATGTAGCCCAAAATGCCCTCAAACTCATGATATCCTTCAAGCACTAGGATTACAGGCATATACTACCATACCCAGTCTACAAAAATAATGGGCTCATTCTAAATATAAGCCTCAACCAGGCTTAAAATGAAAAGATATAACCTTTGTCCATGCCTCTTCATCAGTTTCTATGACACTCCTCACAACAGTGGTTCAAAACGTTTTCGAGCCAGTTTACCAAGCAACCATAGTTGTTCCCTTTGAGTACCAAATGTCCTTTCTTAACAATCAGTATCTTAATCAGCTTCTCCAATGTTCCTATGTCAGAAGAAAGATGGCCCATCTTTTTTCAAGATTAACTATCCAAATTATATTAGCCCTTCTCATATCCTTTAATAAGTTGTTCAGAAAGTTCCCAATCCAAAGTCTTTTATGTCATCCACACATATTTATCTGCATTCTTTTAAAATTGCAGTTCTAGCCGGGCGTGTTGGCTCACGCCTGTAATCCCAGCACTTGGGAGGCTGAGGCAGGAGGATCAGTGCGAGTTCAAGAACAGCCTGGGCTACAGAAGTGAGCTCAAGGCCAGCCTGAGCTGCATAGTGAGACCCTGTCTCAAAAAGGCAAAAAAAAAAAAAAAA
>PVJA010052914.1:0-12191 GCA_004027025.1 Myocastor coypus
GGACTAAAGCTGCTTGTAGCTTCTCCTGCGCTTGTCCCTAGAGGCAAAGCTTAAGATGATGGCTGGCTCTTCACTCGAATGCAGCGTGATCTTGGCGAACGTTTGGTAACTAGCAGGGATCTGGAGCTGGAGCAATGGGGAATATGGGAGATTGTTATTTTGGTGCAGTGGATTTCTTAGGGAAAATCCATTAGGAGCCTAGCTTCTTTTCCCTAAAAACAACCCTAGAGAAGAATACATTTCTCCACCAATTAAGTAGCTGGAGAGCAACTAAATGTAAGAGCAAGAATTCAGTAGGGTTGACCTCAGAAAGACGAGGCTGTTGTGGCCAGTTCACCTGTGGTGAGTACAATTATAGTCCTGAAAAAGAACTCGAGTGAGCACGTGATGGATGATTTATTACAGATGTTACATGATCATGATGATGCTCTTAAAACTGCGAGGGACTTCAAAGTCTGTCCCAGTGGTCAGGTGGCCTAAGCAGCAGAAACTTTAAGGCCAGCTGTAGAAGATACAAAGGAAGGGCTCAGGGCCTGGGCCCGATTTTTCTCAGGGGCTTTGCACACCAGTGTCTTCTTTATCATTTGGGTCTCTCCTAAAATGTCTTTCATTTTTCTAAAAAAAAAAAAAAGAAAGAAAAAAACAGCCTGCATCTGGTACAGGGTCTCACGATGCACCTAGGACTCAGTGATCCTCCTATCTCAGCCTCCCTAGGGCTGGAATTACAGGCATGTGCCACCACGTGTGGATGGTGCCAGCTCAGGGTGCCCTGGGGGCAAGGCTGGAGCAACCTGTGGTGCTGGGCATCGATCCCTAGTTCCAGTTCTTGCCACAGCAGGTGCTTAGTCCCCTGAGCTGTCTCTCTGGTCTGTCTTCCAAGGGGACTTGCAGATCTTTCAACTAAAAATGGCCCTAGGAACTTTCGGTCAGGTCACTGTGTGCCGGTCAGAAGTGCTCACCACTGCTTCATATTATTCTGAATGGTTTGATCATTATTTGCTGCTCTTTGTAAAAGCTAAGCACTGCGAGGACAGAGACTTTTTCCTATTCTGCAAAAAGCCGCTGGTGAGCAGCACAGCGTGGGACAGCTGGCAAAAAGCTCGCGAGCCTGTTAGAAAGACCAACTCAGATGATGGCTGTCGTGGGACCAGTTACAACAGGAATTAAAGGAGCCCAGGACAGGGCAAGGAAGGTAAAAGAGGCGGAAGCGTGCGAGGCGCTCGTCCAAGTCTGTACCAGACCGTGAGTTCGAGGTGCTGCGAGGCTCAGACCCAGAAAGTACTCTAGCGCTCACCTCGTCCGTGCTGGGCTTGGTACATGTGCTCGGGCAGTGGCTGTGCAGCAAGAACGTCGACTGAGTTCATGTGGATAGCTCGTCTCCCGGGCAACATCCATCTGATCAGAAGGTCCTCTGCAACCATGCTGGCAAGAAAGCACCATTCCTTGCTTGAGTTCCCATCTGCCGTCTCCTTATCAAGAAGTACGAGGCTAAAAGTAACCTCTGCACTCTGAAACATGCCTGTTCCTTCAGCATCCTCTTGAATTTCCCATTTCCCCTCACATCTGGCACTAAATCGATTCCTGATTTGCCTAAAGCTAGCCCTTTCTGTATGTTTAGATTCCTTCAGAGACTTCAGTTCCTATGCCCTCTTGTCTGGCAGACCCTCCTTGTCTCCCTGCCTCCAGGTTTTCCCCTTCTCAATTCCTGTACCTGCCTGTATCTGGCATGGCTGCTCAGGCATGCGTACCTAACAGATTCCGTCCTGTGCTGTTGCTCTTCGGAGATTTCTGCTACAGATTTGGTCGTGTTTCTCTAGAAAGATAGATTGGAAAAGGAACCCTCGGAACCTCCAGACGTGACCTTACTTGGCGATGAGGTCTTCACAGGGTTACCCTCATAAAGGTAGCCCTATCAGGATGCGGTCATTAGGAGGAAGGGCGATTGGATCTTGCTGGTCCTGACATGAAAGGAGAACACGGACCCAGACTTGCATCCAGGAAGAATGCAGAAGCGGAATGCAGACGTTGGGGACATTGGCAATGAGTGGTGTGGCAAAACCTTTATCTCACAGTCCGAGGGAGGCACCAGTTTTTCTGGGACAATGATTTATGATGACCTGGGATTTGATTATGGCTGGTTTTCTAGCATCTTCCACTATTTTGCTCTTTCCAGACAGCCAGCGATGGCCTTTAGACTACTTAGGCTTGTCTGAACTTATCGTTGAAGTCGCACATGCTTACTTTCTTTGAGTGTGACGATACATTGATGCTTTGAAAGTTGGCGAATAGTCATATTTTTGGAAAGACTCCTTCACCTTCTCTCCTGAGAGGGAGTTTCCTGGCCCATGGACGCCTTGTCTCTAGTGAGGCACTTGTTCCGTGGACTTGTTCCGTGGATTCCACTTGTCTTTGTTCCAGGGCTGACTCTCTGGGTTTAGACTGAGAGAGCATTCAGGGTGGAAATCACTCGCTGCTCACCTTTTCCTCTCTGGTGTCAAGCCCAGCAAAGAGGCTTTCAACGTGCCGCTTTACCTGGATAATACTAAGCAAGTGAGAGAGGTGCAGGGCTCAGGGGTACGTGAGCTGGACTAGGAGTGGTGAGAGCTTGGCTGTGTTTATGTTGCTGCTGACCTGTCTGGTAAACTTGAGCAAGTTCTCCCCCTTCTCTGGTCTGTGTCTTATCCTCAAAGCAAGGAGGCTGGTAGCACATTCTCCACGGATGCCTCAAAACCAGCCGAGGAGAACTTTTTTTTTTACAAAAGTATTCACCAGTCCAACTCAACTTTTAAATGTCAAACCAGGATCTCAGGTAATACCTGTTCACCAAAGGGTGTCTTCAACCATCCCACTTGTCTCCATGAAGGCAGTTTGGTGGAAAAACCGTCACCAAAAGCTGCAGAGCCAGTGTGATTGGCGTTAATGTTGCACCTGTAGTTCTAAGTCAGATAGACCAAAGAGTACTGCGCTTCTGAGGAGGACTCAAGGCCAGAGAGGCAGGAGGTTGCAGGAGGAGTACTGCATACCTGCAAAACCTGTACGGACAAAGAGCCCTGGACAGAAGGCAGCATGTTCCATGGTGGCTACGACCTTCCTCCTCTTTTCTCTGGACTCACATTCTTAACCTAAGCCACAAATGTTCACGTGATGACACACAGCATGACGCCATCTTTTTTTTTTTTTTTGGTACTTAGTACAGGGTCTCATTACGTAGATTAGACCCATAGTGATTCTTCTGCTCTCAGCCTCCCAAGTGCTAGGATTGCAGGCAGGCACCCCCGTGCCCAGTCATAGTTGCTATCTCAGCATGCCCTGGGGACAGGGCAGGCACAGCATGCGAGGGAATCAAATTCGGGCTGCTGCACTCTGCCTAAGCAGGTGCTTTAGAACACAGAGCTATCTGGTCGGCCCAATGCCTCCACTGTTGACACGCAAGGTTCAGGTCTCCGGTGGTAGTACTGGTTTAGATTGCTGGTGAGCATTATTTTGTTATAGCCGAAGACAGAAATATCGGTTTCTGTAGTAGCCTGGGGTTGTGTTGGTAAATGACAAGTTTTCACACGGAAACATCTTGGCCAGCTTCACCCTTAGTGAAGGTCCCCTTCCCTTTAACACTGAGAGATCCATGCTGCAACAGGGTGGGGCAGTGAGCGAGTGGTTCTCTGTGGTAACTAGGCATGGCCGCCTGCATGCACGGCACACAGACACATTTCTTCTTCCCTCCTGAGAGGTCTAATCCATTCACACCTTGCTAATGTGTGCTGATCAAGGCCTCTGTGGTACACCATGGCCTGGTTGAGAAAGGGGTATAACGATGCCTTTTGTCTTTGACATGCTGTTGCTAGTAAAGCACATTTCTTGATAATAGCTAAAGCCTTATAGTCAAGGATATCAATTGTAGTTTTAAGACAAAAAAATCAATTAAAAGAAAATACTATCTTTGCCTTTCTCCCCTCTCCTCCCCATCTCCTCTCTCCTTTCTCCCCTCTCCTCCCCATCTCCTCTCTCCTCTCTCCCCTCTCCTCTCTCTCTTCTCTCACTCCTCTTCTAAAAAAGAGCCAAAACAATAAGAAAAAGAAAATACTATATTTAACTTTGCAAAGAGAACATTAAGTGATATTAGCAGGGAGAAAAGTGGATTGAACCTTACGTTGATATAGGGGTGGCAGTGGTAGCTGTAGAACTTTCAGTCTCCAGCTTTAATAATAAATTTAGTGATATTTCTAAGTTATAGTTCAGCTGTTTCTTTACTTTTTACAGTTTAATTTCCTCCCATAACTACAGAAGTTGGTGCTATCACATCCGTTAATTAGAGAACAATATCAGCATTTGGGGAGAACAATTATGTTCCCTTTGTCATTTGGCATTAATAGGCAGACTCTGTACCTAGAACTGAGTCTTCTAACCCTGTAAACTGTTATTTCCACTACAAAGAGGATTACCTTTTGCCATGTCTGGAACGGTTAATCTTTACACTGAGTGAAAGATACATTAAGTCAGGCTCTCTGATAAATGGTGAATAACTTCTAATCATTCATCTGAAGAAGTCCCTAATTGAATAGTCAAGATTAATTCCTAAAGAAATATAACCAATATAAAACAGAGTACTGATAACTTAGGGGTGAGAAAATGGTTAGAGTATCTAGCTAAAGAGTTCGAATTTATTAGTAGGTCAAGGAACTGTTACAAGTCCTTGCCAAATATCCCATGTTCACTGAAGGAGAGTCTTTTCCTGAGGTCTTGTGGAATTAATTTTGGAGAAGCACCACACATCAGAAGTAGGGACTCCTCCACCTTGTGACTCATTGGGGCTCTCGCAGATTGTCCTTCTCTTTTTCCCCAGCACTGCTGTCTGTTATACATACTTAAGGGACATGTTCCAAGGAGATGCTGTGTCGAGAGATAGAAGACAAAACCAGGACGAATTCAGGACAAGAATCTGCATCCCCTGCAGTTGCCACGGGAAACAAACAAACAAACAAAAGCAAACAGGAAGATGAAAGGGTTGAAGTAACCTGCTCACATCACAGCCAGAGCTAGGGCTCCCAGCCTTGGCATCCATATCCAGGTCCTTTCCTCGGGTTCTGTTGTGCAGAGTAGTGGAAGTCACAGGGTGGGAAGACAGGAGCTGGCTGGGTCCCGGGGCTGCCCTGGCCTTGGTGTGCGTCCTTCCTAGGCCACTATATCAGATCTGCTGGTTCAGAGGGGCCAGCTTAGCCATGCTGGTTTTCTGCCTAGCTTTTACAGAATGGACTTAAGCATGGGATCAGTCGCCTTTGGCCAATGAGCTGTTGGTCAGCTAGACACAAGTGGCTTCCTGAAGCAGCCTGTGCTGTGGTCTTCAAGTACTTGAGCTTGTCATTACTGTGGTGCATGTCCAGGCTGGCTCACAGGGACAGGGCATGGCAAAGTTGCATGGCAGTGAGGAAAGGGAAGCGCTAAAGCTGTCATTACAGGAAGGCATCTGTCCTTATGCTCACCGCACTGCCTTTCTGCAGTATCTAACCTACACCCTGCTCCTGTCTTCTGTAGCTGGATAACACATGCAGGTTATGAGCCCCTCAATCTTCATGGCACCCCCTTCAGTTGCAGTACATATGTAATTTCTTTCAAGAGTCAATAAACACTTCTAAATCCTGCTGACAGTAGTTTTCTCTGGGCACCACGCATACAAGTAAAATTCAGTACCCTTAATGGACAGTGTCCCTTGATACATCTTTGAGCATCTCCTTCAGGTAAGTGTAGCAAACTGGGATCCTAGGGAAAAAAGGAGAAAGAGAAGCTACCGGAGCCCCAAGGAGCCAGGAGTGTTTAGGGCATTGTAGATGTCTACAGCTTTGCCAAAGCTGCTCCCTTCAGCACTTCAGGAAAAGACCTTGCTTCAGATGGAGCATGGAGTTCCGACCTCGAGCTGAAGTCCCACAAGCAGAAGGTAGGAATTGCAGGTGTGGGCAGCTGGCTGGTGCACCAGGGGACCTGGGTATGTGGCTAATCAGGACTCTGTATTATTAAATAATAGTAATAACACATAAGTCTCCTTTACTAGTCCCTCAGTCTATACCTTCCAAGTAGGTGCTAACTCCCCAAGAGATGAAGAAGCCAGGATTCACAACAGTGATTTTATTTAAAATCAACCAGCTGATGAGTAAAAAAGAATTTAAATTCAGGCCTGCGTAGCCTGGAGCCCAGTATTTTCTTCTCTTGAATCACCAAGCTGTGCAGTACTACTGTCTTTTCTATTCAGAAAGCCACTCCCTCTGGGGAGGTCATACTTTTCCCATGATGCTGCTTTGATTCTGGGTGGGGCTCCTGGTGGAGAGGCTGCCATGGAGAGGAATGCTCAGAGGGTGCATGTGTGATGCCCAGAGACCATGCACCTGCTATGGTCATGCCCGTGGGTCCTGTGGCATGGCCTGTGGGAACATACACACTAATGGGAGGAAGGAGTGGAGATTTTAGCTCTTGCTTGGCTCTGGAGTTCTGAGTCAGTCTGGGTTTGCATTTCTTCAACTGCCAAACAAAAGACTTGGAACACATTTGATTCAACAGGCAAGTATTTGGCACCCGCTAGTGTGGACAAGTGAGTCAGAGAGAAGCGAGATGGAGCTGCCATTCGAGGTGCTTCCCAAGAACACCTCGGGCGCAGGGGTGGGAACACACGGCCAGCTCAGATGGCATGGCAAGTGCTGCGGGGGGACCCTGAGCAGAAGGAAGAGGCCGGCAGCAAGCCCTGGAGATAGGCCGGAGGAGCAGGCCGCGGCAGGTCCAGGGTCCTGCGGGTGCTGTGTCTCCTACAGGAAGGAATGAGGCAAATCTATGACTGGATGGCCCCTCCAGGACCAGAAAGGCCATAGGCCACTCATCCCAGGCACAGCACATAGCAGAGAAATACAGTGTTTTATAATCTGGCCGTAAAGCCTGACCTACACGGACATGCATCCTACTCATTTAGAACATGAGAGAAAGCTCATTAGAAATATTTTGGAATGTGAGGAAATTCTAAAGATATAATTTATTTTATCACCTAAAGTACTTAAAATTTTGGCATATGCTTTTCTTATCTTTCCTTGTGCCTATACACAACAAACAGTTTAATTTTTTAAAAAATTACATGTATAGAATGTGTTTACTCCAGAAACAAAATGAAGAGAGGTAGCACAGACGTCCCTTTGCATGAAAATGGAATCCATGACAGAATGGAAAAGGAAGAGAATGTGGTCATGCGGGCGATTCCTGTGCCAACCACAAGAATAGTTCCTTCTCTTTAAACATAACCTTCCCTTTGCCTGCTAAGCAGTGCTGTTGATATCGACGCTGGTGATCGTGATCACCATCCCTGAGGCCCATCGCGCACCGGACAGCCTGCGAGACACTTCGCCCTTCTAGTCCTGTTCCCACTGCACTCTAGCTCCACCCAGGTAGAAACTGCTGCTCTTCTTGGTGCAGAGGCGTAGAAAGTTGCCAGCTGCACATGGCCAGGCACCCAGGCTTGCCTGTCTCAGCCACTGGACTGGTCTGTGGGCCGCTGTGCCTTTGCACGGCTGCCGAGGTGGCCCATGGGATGGCGAGTTGTAACATGACCATTTGGAGTAACGCTTTTCACGACTGATTGCGTGATGCCTGAGGGCGGCCCGGCAGCCCCTGCAGGAGGGCTGCGTGTGGACATGCGCAGCACACAGAGCGCTGCTGACTCAGCCTCCATGCCCGCCCCAGATGCGGTCGGTCTCATGGCAACCCATGGTGTAGATTCTAAGGTACAAATGCAGCGATTCTAGATACTTGCATTTAAAGTTGTCTACACAAGTGTGTGTGTGTGTGTGTGTGTGTGCCTGTATCTTCCTAGATATTATATTTTCTTATTTACTGAACTGGGACATGTTATCTACTAAGTTAGAATAGTTTTATAGCAGGTGTGATACTGGAAGTAGAGTGTCTATTTTATATGTACCCAAGCCATTTCCTCGTCATGCAGTCCAGCCTGGGCAAAGCGACATGCTGAGTACTCACGATGGAGAAGACACAATGGGGGAGCGGTGCCACTGTCCCAGCCAGCTGCTCTGTCCTTGGACCTAGCTAGCTCTGTAGCCAGCTCTCTGGTCACCACACCCACATCAGCTGCCTGCCTCATGGGAGCTCCTTGGGGCCTTGTGAACCTTCAAGCCGTTGTGGCCCGATGACCAACCGAACCAAGACACAGGAGAAACTCCAAAACCCACCGGGTGAGGCCAGGCAGCCTGCAGGTCATTAGTATTTGGAAGTTGTTTTATCCTACAGCAACAGATAAGTCCGAGCAATACACATGGGTGGGTTGCATTTCAGGCTTGAATAACTTTTCCAGGAAACTTTTCTGAAGAAATGCATTTTTGGCTTTAAAGTCCTCACTCTTATGTGGGAAAAATTGTTTTCTGTCTATTATTAATTTTTACTTCCATGGGATGGAGCTTCTTGGAGTTTCTGCCGCATGCGTGTTGGCAAGAGGCTCTGTGCTGATAGACACCTCACTAGATTAACGCTTGGCAAAGTCAGTAGCGGACTTCGAAGGCGGGAAATCACGGGGTCCAGAGCCAAGGGACTTGCGAAGTTTCCTGGAGCACCATGAAAAAGACCTTTAGAACTATGAAGAGTAGATTAGGCTACAGAATGAGGGGCAGGGCGGTGTTTTCACAGGCCACCCTCCTTGTCTCAGATGATAACATTCTGGGCCTGCACAGCCAGGGGAAGTAGACTGGCATTTCTCAACTAATTTTCACTTGATTGTGATGTGTTATTCTTTTAAACAGTCCTGGACTATACAACTTAATATCTTCATAGGGTTCGTGGGGTTATTCTTTATCCAGGTTCTATGATCCAGTTTGGCTTCCTTTTGTTGCTGTTTTCAGTTTCCAATAGTAATTTTGTTGACTGCATGAAAGAATTTTCAAGTTTAAGTTTTAATGATGTGGATTGTTTTAAGCAGTTCTAGAATTGTTTGTCTCCCAAGGCTTGATAGATATTCCTGAGAACATTGCCCAAAACTTGATGGAATATTTCTCTCAAGTCCTGTTGGCCTAGAAGACACACTCCCTCTCTCCTTCTTCCTCCCTTCCTCTCCCCTCCCCTTCCACCCTCCCTCCCTCTCCTCTCCCCTCCCTCTCCACTACCCTCCCTTACATCCTGACCTCCTCTCCCCCTCCTCCTTCTGGCTTTCTCTCTCTCTCTCTCTAGCTTAGGAGGAACATTGGCATGAAAACGAGGAAGAGGCCCCACCATGCCTTTCAGAATTCTTCCTGGACATAGTTTTTTCTTTTTTTTTTAAATATATTTAGGACAGGGTATAGAGGGTCTCACTACATAGACTGGACTTGTAGTGATCTTCCTGTTTTCAGCCTCCCAAAGTGCTGGGATTACAGGCGCAGGTCTCCATAGCCGACTCAGCATGCCCCAGGAGAGAGTCTGACATGGCATGCCAGGGATCAAATCCTGGCTGCTGCACTCTGCCAAAGCAGGCACTTCAGTTCACTGGGCTGTCAGGCCAGTTCCTGGACATAGTTTTGAATAGCAGTGCCACTGCCTAAAGAGGAAGCCCTTGGAGAAAGCTAGGGCTACATAAAAATATTTGATTTTAAGGATTTGTTGATTTGGGGAAGGGGAAGTATAAGAACAACAGTGTACTTGTTAGGAAGATGTCTCACAAACATGAGTAGAATTGTGTTTAAAAATCATGTTAGGACAGGCATGTCCCACCACAGCACTCTGGAGGCTGAGGCAGGAGAATGGGTGTAAACTCAAGACCAGCCTGGGTTACAACGTGAGCTCAGTGCAGCTAGAATTGCATAGTGAGACTCTGTCTCAAAAAGACAATAAAGTAAAATAAAATAAAAATAAAATAAAGCCTGTTAGCTTGCTCTAGCTGCTGTAGTGCAGATGGGGCTAACAGCAGAAACCGATTCCCTCACAGATCTGGAAGAGGGGAGCCGCAAGTCAGCATGTCGGCAGGGTTGGTTCCCTCTGTGCTAGGCCTTTGTAACTCCTCATAGCTCTTTGGCTCACAATAGCCTGGTTTCTGTGTTCATAGCTGTCTCCAAAGTTTCAGTTTTTCCAAGGTCACCAGCTCTATTGGACTGGACATCACCAATGACCTTCTGCCACCCAATGACCTCTAAAAGCTCCTGTCTTCAGGTGAACTCCTACAATGAGAAAGGAGGTTTTAGGGTTTCAATGTGTGAAATTTAGGGTGTTTCTGAATTTAATCCATAACGTGTATCAAACACTGCTCTTAGATTTTAATTTTGAAGAGCTTACAAGGTGGAACTAATAAAGATGGAGACCCTCTACCAACCAGCAACTTCTTGTTGATGTCACTAAGTTTCTACCATATACAGAGGTCACTCTAGTATATTCAGAAGCATACGTTGGCCTGCGGTTGTAGCTTAGTGTCACACAGCCTGCTGTAGCTTAGTGTCACACAGCCTGCTTGGCAAGTGCAAGGTCTTGAGTTTGATTCCATGCATGAAAAAAAAAAAAAAGCAGATGGTAAACTGAATTAACGAAACGAGTCACAGAAGACTGTATTTTGTATGTATCTATTTTATATGAAATATTGGGGGAAGCAAAGGCCAATCCGTAGAGACAGATTAGTGGTTTCTAAGGCTGAGCTTGGAACTGAGAATGCAAATGGGTGTGGAGTTGCTTTTGGGGTGATGGAAGTTGTGATGGCACCATCGTGGTGATCGCTGTGCACTTCTCTGAGTGTGTTACACCCCGCTGTGGGGGCTGGGTGTGAGTAAAACACACTGTGCATGTTGGAGACATTCAAAAATGGTAACTAAGGGGAAAGATGGGACACTCTGATGGCAGATGGGAATTGGCCAAGTATGGTATGTGTAGGCACAAACATGCCACGGTGAAACTTTCCAATCTAGACAGCTAAGAAAAAAGAAATAAAAATCAATTGCAACTTTAGCTAGGTAAATGGCATGGTAGAGAAATGATGTGTAAGTCAAGCAGTAATTAGACGGAAGGACATCTGGGTGAGTTTGGAAGTTCAGTTTAGTCATGGGAGTTTAAGGCTCTCTGTGTCTTCATCTCTTTGAGTCTCAGTGTCATCATTTTCAAAATAAGGAGTTTATTTAACCAGGAGCCCCTTCTGCCCCGCTCCTAAAAGCTTCACCTCAGGTCATTGCCTTCCCCTTCAGAGCAGTGGAGCTCACGGCATGGACTTGGAGAACCATACCTAGATTTGTTACTATGCAACTTCAGACAAACCGTCTTGCTTCCCTGGGGCTTAACCTGTGAAGGGGGTTATGCTGTGAGGGTGGTGGTGATGCTGTCCGCCTCTGGGGCTGCTGGGACGACCTCATGTGATAGCGTCTCAAAAGGCCCACCCAGCGCCTGGCTGTGCTAAGTTATTAATTATCATTACTATGAGCATTCATTTGCTAGAGTCAAGACTAATGGCCCTGCTTCACCAAAATGGGCCAGTTGATTATTTCTCAACAGGAAACGCATCCACCGAGTCATGCTTTCATGCTGATGCTCCATTGGTTACACCTCCCATGCATTTTTTAGTTCTTAAGTAATTTAACACTGTAATATCCATATTAGTTGAGAACATGTTCTCCCTTGGATAAAGCCCCACACCACCCCATGGTCTGGTAAGGCACTGATTTGATCAAATAATCTATGGAATTCTCCTTCCAAGAGGCACTGAGTACCACGCAGTGTGACACAGCTGAGTGAGTACTAAAAGACATCTTAATGGATGCATGTTCTGCTGGTTCATAGTCCTCGAAGACCTACTTTGCTCATAAAAACAGATCAAGGGCAAAAGTAGTATAAAGGAGGAACAGTGTGAAGGTGCTGGCCCCATGTTGCCATGGCTTGATGTGACTGTCCCCTGGCGCCATTCTGTAGTGGGTCACATGTTCTTGGCGTCCATGGGGACTGAGTGGGAGGCGAAGCTATGTCAGTCCTTGCACCATGAGCCCAGGAAGAGATGTATGAGCCCAGCGGTGAGGACAGGAGACAAAGGAGGGGTCGACTGGGTATAAGGAGGCTAAGCAGGCCCAGAGGAGAGTGAAGGGGACACCTCCAGCTTACCTAGGGAGCCCCTGCCGGTGTAGTGACTTCTCAGGGCCTCTAGTTCTAATTCAGAGGCGGGGATAGCATTTGCATCCAGGCTGCTGCTAGAATAGTGGGGGGGGGTGGCTACTTGG
>PVJA010052915.1:0-12200 GCA_004027025.1 Myocastor coypus
AAAAATCTTCGCTCCGATTGCATCATGGGTAATGGGTTGTAGGGGGTCAAGAGGTGAGGCAGGAAGACGGGTAGGCAGGAGATGAAAGCCTGGCAAATGACGCTGCTGTCCTTCCACAGAAGTACGGTCAGGAACAGAAAGAGAATGTGCAGGAGAAGAACCCATGGGGCTGGGCGGAGGACTAAGTGAAAGAGTAAGGGACAAGAAGGAGTCAAGGATAATTTCCAGTTTTCTAGCCACTTGGCAAATGAGAGGTTGCTTCCTGAGACAGGACAGTGCTCAAAAGGAGGAGGATTGTGGGTTGGGAAATTAATGCATTTCAGTTTACCAATGGTCAGTACATTCAGAGGTCAACAGTATACGTCCAGAGGGCATTTGAGTATATGTGTCTCAAGTTTCTAATCTATGCCTTAAAAATCCTCAATGGGCGGTATTATTAGCTCATACATACAGGGAAGGCCACCCTGACCAGCCAGCATGGACCCAGCCAAGTTTCATCCAATTTCTCTGTGATAACTTTATCTTCTCCATGTCCTATATTGTATTTACTTATTTCCACAAGTTTCAGCATCAGTAGCAAATTTCAACTGTACATTTCACTTTCCACTTGGTCCTGCCTGTACATATTTGTGTTTCATTCACTGAAAAATAAATTATTGACCATCTAATATGTCCCCAGTACCTGGAAAATAACTATAAACTCACCATGATATAGCACACACCATGAAGTGCTTTATAGATTGAGTGGTAGGGAAATTTGTTGAATTGTCTCTTTCGACTGTCGGATGTCAGGCCTTACAGGCCGTTTTTACTTGTGAGTTCTGGCAACGGTGGAGCAACCATAAGGTCCAGTAGGAAATAGCTTGCAAAGGGTTTTCAGGGTTCACTTCAGAGAAAAGCCCAGAGTTCAAGAGGCTGAGCTACAAGTTCAGCGGATGGGGGGCAAAGCCACCCTTGACTTGGATAATTTGGCAAAATTACTCAGAGAACTCACTGACCGCAGGTACACTTGCTGTTGTGGTCCCTTGTGATACATACTGCATTAAGCAAGGGATTCTGGCTCCTGCGGTAGGAGAGCCATGCACAGTGCTGACTTCCTTGGTGATGACCTGTGACAATGGACCCAGGGCACTGCCAGCCAGGGAAGCTCAGTGGCGTCCTCACACCCTGCTTCTGTTTGAGCTTGGCACCAGGCTGCTGACATAGTCTGGAGCCTCACTGGAGCTTAAACTGAGCCAGTATCAGTTATTTAGTGTGACCTTGGCCCCCAAAGTTTGATTCTTCAGTTCAAGTGGGCATAAGGGTGATTAATGAAGAAAATACACAGCGCAACTTGGTGGCTCCGGGTGTAACTGAGGGGACAGAGGTGCTGCTGTGAGAGGTGAAGGCACAACAGCATGGGAGGAAAGAAAATGCTAGCTGATTCACTGCATCTTCGAGTGTGAGATGTGAGGCCAACATCTAAGGGAACTAAGGGCCTCAGAAGGGCGGGGGAGTCGAGGGCACCAGCCTGCCTCTGGGACTTGAGGCTGGGGAGGGCCGGGGTAGAGCTGGGCAGGCAGGGCAGCTGATAGTAAGCAGCCCCTGTGGAGAGAGGTGGGCAGGGTTCTGGGGGCCAGGAGTGGCCATGTGCACTGCCTGGCCAGGCGGCCACGAGGAGCACGCCCTGTGAACAGCCCTCCTCCTCTGACCAGGCGCCTCCAGGGAGCTGCTCTCCCTACAGCCACTGCTGGCCAGTCCATCCCCTCTAAAACACTTTTACTTCCCACATTAGTGCGACTCATGTTCTAATCCATCCCCTCACTGTAGTTCTTTTGCTCGGGTTATGTTTGTCCCCTTTCCAGCCCACCCTCTCTTCCATTCAGGGCTAACCGCCACACAACGCAGTCCTTACCAGCATGGAGCGCACCCGGAGGTCAGCCTGGCTCCTCTGGGTAACTCGCCGGTGTTCATGCGCTTAGCAGACCCACACAGCTCTGCATTTCTACCATCTCTTGCTTAACTCTAGTCTGAAACTGCCGTTCACTTTTCTTTGCTAAGATGCTTTGTGGTCTTACAGAGCTAAGATACCGCCCCTGGGTGCATGTTTCTGCACTGTTTCCTCCTACTAGGCTAGATTTCTGGAAACCCCGGACCCTTGAAGCTTTGTGGTCACTGAGTTGCTACTGCCTTGGCCTGGAGTCTTCTGGGTGATGACAGCAAAGCTGTAAGATGACCAGCAGCCTGAGCCAGGGGTATAAATGGGACACCGCAAAGCCCCAAGCAGAAGACCCTGGGGCCAGGAAGACAAGCAGACACCGCTCTCACGGAGGTGCTGCGATGCGCCAAGGCCTGAGGCGGGGCGTTCTGTCCTCCGATCCTTGCTCAGCTTGTCTTGGCTCCTTTCATTCTCCTCTTCTTGAACGTCTCCCTTTCTTGCAGGTACAGGCTGGCTACATGCAGGATCTGGCAAGAGAAGCCTTTGTATGTTCTCTTCCGGAAACTTCCCACACTCTTGGTGGAACCTTTTGTCCATGGGTTGGGCCTTTTGAGGAAGGATCCTGGAAAATCGAACAGAGCCTTGCCAGGGGTGATGAAATTTTCTGCCACTCGTAACCCTCGGCTTGATGACAGCTACTCACGGTTGGTTGGCTGTTACATCACCCAAGCCTAGCCAGTCTCCGTCACACTATGCTGAGGCAACGGACCACTGGTAGCAGCCACTCAGCTCTGCCACACCTGTCACCCCCTCTGCGAGGCCCTTCTACCAGAGTGACCTGAGTGGCAGGGTCGTGAACAGGCCCCAGCAGAATCAGTCAGTACCCGCCTCCCATGCTCTGGCCTTGAGCAGAGACGCAGCCTCATCCAGCTATGGAGGACCATGCCGAGCCTTCCCTCAGGCTTCATGCTGCCACTTGTACAAGGCACTCTGGTCAGACAGCTTCCTGGAGACTTTTTTTCTTATATTAGGCCCACCCAAAACCCCAACTTTTTCCTAAGTGACCCAAATCAAGCCCCCCAAGCTATAATATCTGGAGGCTTGGCAATAGAGCATACTTCTGAAAAAGGCCACCCTTGTCCTGGATACTGACTGTAGTCAGTGTCTGAGTTCCTCGGGCACCTACAAAATAAAGTCACAGAGGAGTGGAGAAGCCACACAGGAGCCATGATGAGGCAGAATGACAGAGGCCAGAAGCTAGGGACAGCTCCAGCAGAGCCGGGAGAACGCTGAGCCAGCTCCTGGGGACTCATTTTGCGGAGCTACAAAGGATCTGGTGGGGCTGAAATCTCTGCTGATCAGGAGGTGCCCTGGTGTTTAGAACCCCTTGGACATTGCTTTTAGATTCAAGGTGGGGCAACCAGGGTCATTCAGCACAGTTCTCTGTGGTCTCTTTGCTCTCACCTGCTTGACTACAAGTAGTCAGACACAAGACTTATTGGAGGTATGGGCAAGCGGGCAGGCTGTCTAGTGCACTGAGACAACCTTGAATAAAAAGGTGCAGGGGATTCTGTATGCTTCTTAGGGGAGGGTTTTTGCAGGCTGGAACAGCTGAGGGATCTAGGTAGGGCTACCTGGTCTGTAGGGGACTTTCAATGTTAACCAAAGGAGAGTTTCTATGGTTTTACCCCAGTCTGAGTCCAAGATGCAAAGTTGGGTAGACCTGTTTTGGAAGTTTAGACCCAGCTCAGAACCAAAAGGAAGTGAGCCTTCGAGTTAAGGCGAGGGTCCTGACTTCTCACTTCTCTTATGAAGGGCTTTCAGCCAGACACCGTGTAAAATTACCAGAAACAAAGAGCTTCCTTATGTTCCTACAGTCACGTGCTCACAATTTAGGAATAGCAAAGTTTGCAGGCCTTGTCTAATGTTCCTCTTGAGGCTGGAGGGGGAAGGGAGAAATGTGGGAGAGGCAGCCACAGCCTACAGAGAAGCCACCTACAGCCGGACAGGGCTGCCAGCCCCCCATGCTGATGGTCAGGGCCTCTTGCCAAAAGTAGAGCTGCTCATCAGCAAGCAGCTGGCGGCACAGAGCAGATGCTGCTCGTTAGCCACAGATGCTGCCACGGGGGGCAATGGAATGCAGCGTCCACTGCAGCTGCCAGGTCCAGGACCCCAGCTCCAACTGGATGAGACTCAAAGCAAAAAGTCTGCTACAGTGGTGGATCTAAGGACATGGTGTGATGTGGCCTTGACTCTGTGTGTGTGTGTGTGTGTGTGTGTGTGTGTGTGTGTGTGAGTGTGTGTGTGTGTTCCTCTACTTCTTACAAGCAGGATTTCTTAATGTGGTAGGAAGACAGTTAATGAAAGTCCCATGAAAACATCCTTGAGGTTTTGCAGTCCTAGAAGAAGAAGTGCATATTTCAACCCCTGTCTGTGTGTTGACCAAGGCAAGGATTCTGATTGGTCTGTGCAAGGTCATGTGCCCATTCCCGGGTCAGTCACTGTTGCCCGGAGTGAAGTTCTGTGGTCCAGGCTGACTGGAGTCTTGTCGTTCTGCATGGTTTTACTTGAATGCATCACAAGACTCAGGAAACAGAGAAGGATGAGAGGTTTAAAAGCAGCAGAGATGTACTGACCAGCAAATGTAAGAACTATTGGCTTATAAAGTCAATGGCTGGCTGGTGCTGGCAGAGAGCAGAAGAGCTTCTCTTGTGCAGTACTGGGGCCTGCTTCAACAGATATCTGGGATATGGCCCCTGAAGAAGTGGGAGAAAGTCCTAGAACGTAGACCCATGGTGACTGGGGGGGGGGACTGTGAGGGCTACGGAGACTTCCCTCTATGGATTTGCAGGTGGGTTCAGAGTTCCTCTAGCTCTCCCTTTCCCGCTGGTGTCTAGGAGACACTGGTGTAGTGTAGGGAAGGTGCGGGGGGCCAGCAACTCTCTCCTGGACTGTTACCCTCGCAGATCTCCGCTGTCTTGCTCATGTGAGAGAGTGCTCTTTCCATTACAATGAGGAGAGGTGCAATTGCTATGATGCATTCTGGTTCTGAAAGGCTTATTTTCATCAGCTGTGCAGAGGTTGGGGTTAACAGGCAGCCAGTGATATTAAGGAAAGAGTGGATGCCTGTCTCCTGTCTGCATTCACTGTCTTTGAATGAGGGTCGGGTTTTTGAAGAGAAGGCAGGATGAGAGAAGGTGGAAGAAAGAAAGAGAGGACTCACAAGGGGAGGCTGCTTCAGACAGAACAGCTAGAGGACAAGGAGGACTTCAGCCACAAAGTGGACAGAGTGACCTAAAGGGTAAGGAAGAAAAGCATTTTTCCTGGGAGTGAAGGATGCGAGCGGAAATACACAGAGATGTACAGTAGGAAGAGAGGGGCCTGGTGCAAGATACGCAAGCCAGGAGAGTTTAATGAAACAGCGATATTGTAGAAAGGAAGGCTTGGACAGAGTCATGATGTTGGTGAATTAACCCTGTAGAGCTTTACTTTAGGTATTATAATAGGAAAACGGCCATCACAGCACAAGGGGTATTTAAAGTAAAACTCAGGAGAAAAGGGACTGCAGATGGATGTCCACTGCCATCATGCCTGCTTTGCTTCCGCAGCCCCTTAATAGAAGCCAATATACATTAATTGGATGCTTACCATATACCAGGCATGAGGGTTGCTACATTACCACCTTACCTTGCTGAGCCCTCAGTACAGCCTCATGAATGAGGGGTACACAAGCCACCAGCCCTATTCTGCAGGTGGGAACCAGGCTCACAGAGTTCGCATGCTGCTAAGGTCATAGATCTGAGCTTCGAAGCGTGACAGCTGGAGTCCAGTGGCAGGAGCCAGAGGCCTCTGCCACCTCCTCCAACTTCCTCCTTGCCTCAGTGCAGGGTCTTATTATCTTCCTTGGACCCCGCAGCCACGCGTTATGCTTATTGACTTAGAACAGCCAAACTCTGTGTCTGTGCTCCGGAGGGCAGGCCTGTGAGATCTGGCGTGAGCAGGGCCTGCTTTCTCCGAAGGTGCTCACGGAGGCGCTGTTCTAGGCCCCTCGGCCAGCTTCCGGTTGTTCTGTAGCTTGCAGCGGTGACTCCAATGTGCGCCTGTTTCTTTGCATGACAGTTTTTAAATACACACAGGTCGCATGGGATAAGGATCCCCTCAACTCCAGAACGACTGGTTCTTAGCTAACTACATCTATTATAGGGCTATTTCCAAATCAGGTCACTCTCAGAGACACTAAAAATTAAAACTGCATGTGAACGAGGGGCATAATTCCATTCATGGCACCCCAGGCCCATGGATGGGGTCCTGCGTAGGGGTGCTTTCAGCCCACTCCTGGCCCCCTGGGGCCTCTGGCTAGGGTCTTCGCCGTGAGGCAGGCCTGCTGTGCTGCCAGCTTTGGGGCTCAGCTGTGGCCACACGCTGTGGGGACGCCTTGGCCTGAAGTCCTAGAGGAGCTGCCGGGGGCGGGTGTTCTGCCCCTGCTTCGCCAGCTGCAGCCTGTCCTCCCTGCCCACTGGGCTTAGAAATGCCTGCCACCTTTTGATCGCTATTTTTTTGCTTGCTGTCTATAAAATAGTCACATCTTCCGTGTGTGTTTGCTGCCGGTGATGCTTATGTAATGCTTTTGGAAAATAGCTGTGTGTCTCTTGCACATGTATCCTGATTCGTTGCCTCTTTTGTGTCTGTGGCCTTAAAACAAGTTTCTGTCCCCTTTGCCCAGACCCCAGGAGAGCGATGCAGGCAGCGCACCTTCCTCGGGTCTCACTCCCCTGGAGAGCAAGACTCTTCCTCGGTACTAATTTCAAGAGTTGAGGCCTGTGGAAATACTTTCCTGGCTGGCTTCAGCGTGGCAGCATATTTGATAGGAAGCTGTGATCTCAGCGATTCTATTCACTGAAAAGCAGGGCCTTGCTGGTGGCTGTCTTCTTTCCTCTCTGGGTCCACAGAGGACACACTATTCCCTTTACTGTATAATGTTCTAATCAGCAGCCAGCATAATGAAATCCAATTAATGTGTTGGCTGTTGTGATTCTAAAAATATTTCACATCCCCTGGAGGGGCTGAGGAAATTGGAGGAATCAAGGTATGGTAGCCAAGCTGTAATCTGCAGGAAGGTTCCTCAGTCATCCTGGAGGTGGGAGGTTTGAGAAAACAAAAACACATCAGCCCTCCGCAATGAGGCTGCCAGAGAGATCGTGCTGAGATGATCCTTTGCTGAGATTCCAGGCCTTGGCATGCAAGTCTAATGATCCTACTTTTCAGACATATATATGAATTATTAAGGTCAGTTAACTAACACATTTTTTCTTCAGCTGAAGTAATTAGATGACTAGAGTGCCTGCCCTCTTTTTGGGCTCATCCAGGCGGTTGCTGGGAGCAGAATTGAGGCGGGAAACATATTGCCGCACAGATGCTAACTGAAGAAGTGGTTTTTCAATTTCCATTTGATTTTTGAAGCATCATTCTGCAACCGAAAAACAGCTTCTGCTTGGGGCTATCAAAGGAAGGCAGCTAGAAAACAGAGGAGAGGGGCGAGGCCCTGCAACGAGCCTGCGCAGAGAGCTCCCGACGGCCCCTTGGAAGGGCCACCTATTGGCTTGTCATCTCATCTCATTTTAGGCTTTACCTTTTGTAATTTTTGCTTCCCTCAAAATCTCAATGCCAGGCCTGGCCAGATAACTCATCAGACTAAAGCCCCTTCGTAGGCAGAGCGCAGGCACTGGGGTTTGATCCCAGCACCACATGCGATGCCAGCCCCACCCCCTGGGGAGCGCTGAGATGTGATTGAGACTGGGCTGGGTGATGCGTGCCTGTGATCTCAGTGCTTGGGAGGCTGAAAACAGGAGAGTCAGTAAGCGTCCGATCCGGGTAGTGGGACCCTGGAGACCCTGCACTAAGCACATTTAAAAAATAAATCTGAATGCCATTTGTACAAGCATTTTCCAAAGTAAACAGGCACCATAGCTGCTTGCATTAGTATTCTGAGGTCATTTTTATGCTTTCCCTGGGGTGGCCACAGACTTCTAAAGCTGCCAGAAATTAGGATTTGGCGCTTTTAAAGTGATTGGTCTGTAGCGTGTTGGCCCCACTTTCTAGGTCAATAATTCCCACAGCTGCCTTAGCACCAGAATCACCTGAGGATGACACAGCATGTTTCTTCAACCTTTATCTCAGACAGTCTCGGCCCGCTGGAGATGGGGCCCAGAAATCTATGTTTTAAAACCTGTGAGGGGACTCTGTTGTTTAGTCTGAGGAAGGAACTGCTGGTTTGGATGATGCAGGCAGACCACCTGCACTCCTCGTTCTCCCTTTTATTTGTGACGTTATCGTTTCACACCCAGGCCTGATGGCCAGTGCAGGAAGGCCTCCTGAGTTAGACCAGGAGAAACAAACCTAGTGGCATGCGTGGCTCGTTTGATCACAGGGATACGTCTTGGTCCAGATTGTTTACTGTTTTCCAGAGCTTCTGCTAAGAAGGGTTTTGTAGATATCGTCTGCTGTGAGAAGTCTGGCTGGCTGAAGACGGAAGGAGAGAGAAAAGACACAGGTACCCAGCGCCGGGTTGCTTGGGAAATGGGAAGACGCAGGTGATGTACTCAGTAGTCCTAGGTCAAATTTAAAGCACTATGTTCATGACCAACCCTGAGAGAGGCAAGGCAGAATGGGACATTGGAGAGCTGGAGACAAATACTGCATTGCCCTGGAGGACAGGGCAGGTGGCCTCGTGGTGCGATGCTTGATCTACAGCACAGAGTCAGTGGGTTATGTTGGCTTGCTGGCCCCTGCCTGGCTGAGATGTTATGTGATTCTCTTGGTCTCTTTTCCATCTTTTGCCCCACATTTTTTGCTGATTTCAACAATGTTTGGCAGGCCAAGGAATCATGGCTATAGGACAAGTCCTGCCGTGCTGTAGTGAGCCTAGCTCCTCACCGCACAAGAGCAGTGCTACATAGAGAAGCTTCTGTGCCGGTGGGGCAGGGCTGGACATAGCACCCACCTTACAAGCTTAGGGTCCTCACCAGGGGCATGTCCTCATGGCAACCTGCCAGGCTTGCTGGGAAAAGGAGCAAAGTGGGAGTGGTAGAAGTCAGAGAGGCTAAAGATTAAAACTCTTTAAGCCAAAGAAAATGAAGATGGCTTGGCTGTGGGAACTCTTTCTCAAATAGCAGCACCATTATTTGGGCTGAGAAGCTGGAAGAGTGGGTTACTATTGGTGACTGTTGGAAGATATGTCAGATTCTAAGTCCTTTCCTTCCATACAATTTAAGTCTTATAGCTTTGAATCTAGCCAAATGACAAGACGGACATAGCCCTCATCAATAGCTTGGAAATACAAAAAGCTTTAAAAAATTCAAGCATCTGAAGGGACAAACTGGTGAATAGCGGAGAAGCCACGTTGGAAGTACTCTGAGAAAATCAACTAAGAGCACAGAGCGGTGAACTGGGCGCTCCGGGGACAAGGCTAGGCCATGCTGTGGAAGCCATGGCCGTGGCAGTGATGGCAGCAGTGGTGGTGGCTGCAGCAGCATTCCTGTGACCAGTGTCTTAAGGAAGGGTGAGAGACACATGAGATGTAAGCAGTGCTGTGCTGCCGCCTAACAAGGAGTGGGGGAGGTCAACACTTGTCCCCTTGGGAGAAGAGATTACAGTGGAAGCAGAACAGGACAGCTGTGTCCTAGGGCCAGCAGGGCCCATGGCACCCAGGACTGGAGCAGCCTCAGCCTAGCTCTGTCTGAGGCCACCAGAGCAAAGTCGGAAGAGCGATGGTGGGAGAGCGATGCAGAGATGAACAAGAAGTGGTCAGGTCACTGAGGGACATCCAGAAGGGTACAGGCCCAAGAATCTGGTCCAAGGCCCCCATACTGGAGGAAAAGATTAGTGGCCCTCAAGCCTCCAGAAGACGCAGCAGGGTTACCCAGCACAGAGCTGGGCTCTGACTTGGACAGAACTGTGCACAGCAGAGGAACTGAATTATTAATGCTCTTTCATTCTTTGTTTCAGCTTGCTTTTGTACTCTGGTCTTTCGGGTTTTATTTCCTTTTCATCGCTTTGCTCTCCACGTTTCAAGGAGTGCACACTATTCCTTGTGTTTCCAGTTAACTTCAATATTCTTTTATTTTCACCTTCATTCTTTTTGTCGTGTCTTCTTTTCGCACTTTCCAAAGCTTGGGTGATCATCTTTGCCCTCCAATTTTGCCTCTACTCTATTTCCTTTTTTTCCCCAGAGTACAACAAAATAGAAGAATTCAGAAGCCACCTACCTGAACTTGTGAAAATAATTGCAACAGCAAGCAACAAAATCAGATAAATGAGGCTATAGAGAAAAATCAGATTAGAAATAGTCTCTCAGTTAAAAAAGAGAAATAATCAAAATGAAGACTGCGCCCAGTAAATCTAGAGCAGACACATGTAAGGAAATAGAGGATCTTTATGAAAATTATGGAAATGAAGAATGCTGAACAAAGGAAAGAAATGGAATCCGTGAGACAGAGTCAAACGGATATCCAGAAGATTACAAATTCCATGGGAAGTATATGCAGCCGGTTGAACCAAGGTGGGGATAGAATATCCAATCTTAAAGGAAACATTTTGGTTGGTGACCATGAAAATATTTCTTTAAGGTAGCAAAGAAAAAAAAATCAATCCAACAACTGCAAGATGATGCAAGGAAGAAAAGCATGTTATCGATCAGAAACAGAAAAAGCAGGAGACAGTGCAAGGGCCAGGAAAAGTATGTTTACAGAAGTAATGGCAGAAAGCTTCCCAAACATGGCAAAGAAAACGGGTGTGCAAATAAATTGACTGAATAAGTTTACACCCAGCTATAACAGAATTTTTAAAACTTAGGAAAAAGAAGCACGTCACCTACAAAGAAAAGCTCATCCAATCGCATCAGATTTCTCAACGCAAACCCTTGGGTGAAGCATAACACTGAGTGAGTTGTTTTGAGTTGTAAAGGAAAACAATCTTCAAACAAGACTGATATATCCTGCAAAACTATTTTTCCAAATCAGTAAAGAAATAGGATACTTCCATGACAAAGAACAGTTGAAGAAATTCAAGGCCACCACCAAATCAGCTATGCAAAATGCCCTGAAGAATATTTTATAAAGAGATAATTAAGGAGCATACCCCTAAGAGCACCAACAGAAAACAAGCAATAAAACATAAAAGAAGAGATTAAACATAGGGAAAAGCCTGGGAAACAACAACAGAACAATAATGTGTGAGCAGTAAGCTCATAGCTATCAGTTACTGCCATCAATATTGATGGACTCAATTTACCAGTCTAAGGAAGCAGACTGGCAAAATGGATCAAGAAACAAGATCCAGAAGGATGCTACATATAAAAGATATGTTTACCTCAAAAAGAACTTCATAAGCTGAAAAGCAGAGGATGGAAAATAATACTTCATGCATCAGAAACTGAGAAAAAAGCAAAGATGACTATTTTGTTTGTAAAGTGAACTTTAAGGAAGACTGATCAAAAGAGGGAAAAGTCATTACACATTTGTCAAGGAAAACTCCAAGAGAAATAGATACCAATCATAAATACATGTTCAGAAAATGCCAGCAATCCAAATATATAACATAAATAAAAGATCAACTCAGAAACTAATGCAATTAAGACTAAGAAAATAATACAAAGGTTCTGAAGATTTTACATTATTTCACCTTCAATAGATTCTCAAGCAAATTTCATTTAATGTATGAGTCCTTCCTCTTGTTTTTTCATGATTGGGCATGTTTATGAGAACAACTGAAACTTTAAGTCTCCTTGTTTCATTGCAGGTAGAGACAGCATAAGGTTCAGCAATAAAGAATTTTGGCTTCTATTGTGGAATCGATGACCAATCCTTTTATATGCAAATAAGCTCACGTGACCATAAGCAATGCTTGTGGCACGATTATCACTGAAGACTAGCCAGCTATTGGATTATAAAATCTTCTGAGGCAGCTTGTAATTTCACTGTTTTAATTAAACCTCATGAGCCCAGATTGCAGAGGAAAAGTCCTGGAAACTTTCCACCGATCTGTCACTCTACAACAATGTTCTACTATGGATTTGATATCAGGAATCAAAACAACATTTAATACCAGAGAGTTGGCATAACAATGTTCCTGAGTGACAGTTTGAATGTTCACTCTTTATTTCTGCAGCTCAGTCTTAGTGACATTTGGATGACATCAGTATTGAAGTCTGTATGGTGGCGGAAGACTGGATTTGATTCCATTTCCTCCTCCTCCTCCCCCTCCCCCTCCCCTCGTCCTCCTCCTC
>PVJA010052916.1:0-12210 GCA_004027025.1 Myocastor coypus
GTGGAGCAGGCTGGCAGAGCCACACCGGCTCAGGGGAGCTCGGTGAGTCAGCCCTGCCTTGGTACAGACCCAGCTCTAGTGCTAACTGTGGCCACTGCGCCAGCCTTCATGCTACCATTCTTACATAAGGGGACACTCTCAAGTGATGCGTCAACATTAACACGGCCATGACTCAGTGCCAGGATCATTCCCATGCACGTCAGAGCAGTGGGGGTGACTGGGTACGGGTACTGCAGGAGCCATGAGGAAATGTGGCCCACAGAATAAAGCAACTGTGAATTGCAGAGGAGGTTAGGGGGCTTCTCTCTATTTTTGCTTTGTTTTTTTTTTTTTTTTTTTTTTTTTTGTTGTTGTTATTTTGTAGCTGTGGCACTTAAGATTGAATTCAACATTTCTATACTGAGATACATCCTTAGGCCTTTTTCATTTTTTATTTTGAGAAAATGTCTTCTGAACCACAACCAGGGCTCAAATATGTGATGCTCCAGCCTCCACCTGACAACGTGCTGGGATTACGCGTGTGGACCTCCACACCGAGCTGAATTGCTTAGCTTAAATTCACAATACATGGTCCTTCAGCTAAGGGAATATCCAGGCTGCACAGAAATTGGTGGCAGAGGTGCAAAAGCCACAGAGTTAAGTGACAATTTTCCAGTAAGAGACTAAGGGCACAACGGGCAACAGGCAGTTCATATGTAAAAGTAGCACTCTGATCTATAACTTTCACTATTATAACACACTGTCAATAAATAACATTTGCTTTGCCTCATATGAGTGGTCTTTGTTTATTTCCACACAAGGCAAAGATTTACAAATCACAAAGAAAGAAACCCAACCTGTGGGACATAACACTGGGGTACAAAAACCCAGCCATACTTTTCTACTGTAAATTTGTATTGGCACAAAATAGCCAGCTGTGTGTCCCACTAACTGTGCCTAGATGACCCAGGAGCACTCTTCCTGCCTGCCCACCTGGCATCACTAGTGAATGTCAAGCTGTGTGCATGTGAGCTAAAGAGCCAAACTGGGGGTTTGACCCCCACGCTGGTAACAGGCTTTTGTGTATGCTTCCTTGAGTATCGAAAGGGGTACAACACGCCCACGCCATTCTTCTATTCTGAAAACAGGCACTTGCCATAAATGGAATATGGCTGCGGCTCCACCCTGGGAAGGCAAAAGCCTGTCTGCACGTTCACCCAGTTGGTGGAAGAATGGCCAGGCGCAGACAGGAGAGCTACGGTGCCCTGCGCCTGTAATCCCAGTGCTTTGGAGGCTGAAAACAGGAGGATCCCTAGTAGTCCGATCCACATAGTGAGACCTTGTAGACCCTGTACTAAATACATAAAAGAAAAGAAAAAGAAAGGCCATCATTTGTGTTAAACATTATACAGTGAATTTTACCCTTGAAATGCTCTTTGCTGAATTTCTGTACAATGAGGATTTGTTCTTTGAAGTTTTCTTTTGATTTTCCTGGTGTACCCCAATGCAGTACAATGAATGGCACATGGGCATCTAGATTCGCAAATGTGGGCTTAGAGGAGGTCGGAAGTGACTCACCAGATCATTCAAGCACGGATGGTGAAGATGATAATGACTTTGAAGTTGGCCGTGTGAGCCAAAGTTCCTGTGGCCAGGAAATGGAGCAAGAGCCAACCCATGCAGACTCAGAGAACACAGATTTCCTTGATTCAGAGGACGAAGAATACAGCACTCTCAGTGCATATCTGATGGGCAGATATGGCACAACGTGGCCCAGCAACCAAAGGGAACAACGCAGTGTTAGAACTAGATCGGAAAATACCAGGAGGGACTTGGCAGGGGTGAAACCCCCTGGGTGAAGTGGTAACACTGCCATTGTCAGGGACCCCAAGTTATAAGCTGAGTCTAAGGGACTTCCAAGGAAGTCCTGGCCCTGCCCTTAGAGTCAGATTAACATATCAGAACTTCTGTTGTTTTCAAGTCAGAGCTGAAAACCCATAGGGGAGCAAGATAAGGCCATCTGGTGATGATAAAGCACCCGGGGACCTACAGTCTTCTTATTGCCCCCATCTGGTCCTCGCAAGATGGCCTCATTTTCCCTACTAGCCCACCATATTTGCCATTACTGCTACTGTCAACATTGTACAGTGACGGGACCAGCCTAATAGCTCAGCTGACTAAAGCACCTGCTTAGGCAGGCTCAGGGGCCGGGTTTGCTCCCCTGAACGCCATGCCGGCCCTGCCTGCAGGGCCCGCTGAGATGGAGACTGAGACTGGGTATGGTTGCGTGCCCCTGTAATCCCAGTGCTTGGGAAGCTGAAAGCAGAAGGATCCCTAGGAGTCCGATCTACGCAGTGAGACCTCGTAGACCCTGTACTAAACACATAAAAGAAAGGCCAACATCTGCGTTAAACATTGTACAGTGATGGAAATATTGACAGGAAAACGTAGACAAAACAGAAGCCTAAGATAACACTCTGCAACAAAACTAAAGTTGGAGTAGGTGTGGTGGATTCTACACCTATTAAGATGCCACCAGAAACATAAATCACTGGCTGACAGTCATGTTTTACTCAATCCCAAACATGTATGGCATGGATAGTTTGCTAGATTATTAAGAAAATGGCAAGCGCAGAATACCATGGAGAAATGTTCTTAGAAGATTGGGACTGGGACTCATAGGACATGATTTACTACAAAGGAAAAACAAAATGTTTCTGCCCAAGAAACTACACACAAAAATATTGTGGAGCACATGGTTGAGCTGACAGGCAGACCTAACATCACAAAGACCTGCAACAACTGCAGGAAAACAAGAAGATGTCAACTGCGCCCTATAGGAGAAGACAGAAAATAAAACGTACACAGCATCAGTGTGAGCAAAACTCACGTACGGAACGTGCAGCTTTCGTGTGTCAAGACTGCCTGGGTGCAGCATTGGAACTGTACATTTCTGTGGTGGAGTTTTGTTTGTATTTACATTGTAGTTTACATCGGTTATTATTTCTGATGTTACGCCTTAGGTTTTATAAGCAAGCACACAGCTAATATGAAAATGTTGCTGTCCTTCTAAGAACTCGTTACATAGTTGATATTTTATTTTTATTTATTTATTTTTAAATCTTCATTGTTTCTTAGTAAATCTTGTTTGTTTGTTTATTTATTTATCTTTTATGGCTGGCTTAGCCTGCCCTGAGGGCAGGGCTGGCGCAGCATGTGGTGCCGGGGATCAAACCGAGGTCCCTGCAGCCTCCTGCAGGTGCTTTAGACCACTGAGCCATCCTGCCGGGCCCTGATATTTTATTTTATTGCTAACTTATTTTTCCCATTAGGTGCACATTATGCTAGCTAGAGAGAAGCGCTCGGGGCCAGGGGATAGCTCCATGGCACAGGGGCCTGGCTGGCAAGAGCAAGGCCTGAGCCCAATGCCCAGTACCAAAACTAAAATAAAAAAAGAAGCTCTTGACAAAACAGGAAAACAAAACAGGTGACAAGAATGGCCTGCCACATAGAAAAGGAGAGTTCAGCCCACGTGCCGTCAGGGTAATGACAGAAGTACAGGGAGCATGCCTTTGTCGCGTGTGAAGGCTGCCTTGGGAGTGACAATCAAAGCAACGCTTATTTTTGTCGTAGCGTTCTATTGGTATCTCTGTTGTCATTTACATCAGAATTGATTTCTGATGTCATCTCATACGTTTTGTAAGCAAGCACACAGCTGATGTGAAAATGTTGATGCTTATTCTAAGCATGGAATATAACTTAAAATTTCATGCTTCGGTCCCGTTAACCACACACTGTATAACATAACAAGAACCTTCTGACGAGACAGTGAGATCAACAAGACGTCAAATATGTTCCACAGAAAAGGCCAGGAAAGCAAAACACGCGTGCTGTCACTGTAGGCGATGCGTGTGTGGAGAACGTCCTGCTGTCGCGTGTGAAGACTGCCTTAGCTGTGACAACTAAAGTAGAGACTATTGTTGTGGTAAAGTTCTACCTCTATTTTCGTCATTGTTCATACAGGGATTCATTTCTTGTGTTATGTTTTATTAGACTTTGCACACCCAACGCAGGCAATGTTAAAAACTTCGATACTTTTTTATGACTACTCAATAAATCTAAAAAATTAATTTTTAAAAACATTTTCCTGTTTCATTGTTTAATAAAATAAAACTCATAATTAAAATTCATAATTCATCAAGAGAAATATCCTAAAGAACAAACGAGGGTATTGTACACCCCCAATGCTGTGCCTTTCTGACAAAATTGGGTTGACGCCCTGCAGGCAGCCTGCGGCAGAGCCAGCTGCCATCCTTCCAAGGGTACAGCACTGAGGGCTACCCTGAGCCTTTCTCATCCGGGCTATCACTGTCCTAGCTAAATAATGGCCTTGCTATCCCAATTCTTCTCTCTTCTGCATTTCCTGTCTACTCCAGTAATACTCAAACACATCAAGTTCTCTTTCTTTGTATTCTAATCCTCCTCATCACTGCTACCAAATAAAATCTCACAGAAACACAGTTCTGATGATGCCTCTTCTCTGATCAAGATCATTAAATTGGAAAGTTTTCAGTTTGAAAGATACTTGTCTAGTACCCACCAAAGCAGTTCATCTCTAACTTGCACTAGAGCACATAAAAATATTTTTTCAAGGTTGAAGAACTGGAATCAAAGTTATTTGTTTTGGAACAGATTTTCCCAATTGTTATAGAAACAGTGAAGTTTTATTGGGGAGAAGAGCAAAGCATTACAAGTTCTACCTGCATCTGTCTTATAAAAGTTGTGCTCATCCAAAACAACCAGAAAAGCCGGGCGTGGTGGCTCACGCCTGTAATCCCAGCACTTGGGAGGCTGAGGCAGGAGGATCGTTGTGAGTTCGAGACCAGCCTGGGCTACAAAAGTGAGCTCAAAGCCAGCCTGAACTGCACAGTGAGACCCTGTCTCAAAAAAAAAAAAAACCAACCAGAAAGGTATTTTTCTTCGTACAGAGTCTGGGGCACATTTTTCTGTGAGCTAGCACACACCAAAGCTGCATTTCTACCGGGTGTGTGCTAAAGTGAGAAAGAAGATCGTGATGCTAGAGTTTCATTCTCACCCAAGACATCTCACATGGACTTTGTTAGCGCAGCCCGGGCTCAGATATGCTGCTGGAAGCCCTGCATCTCATGGGAGAACCATCCTGCAGCAAGAAATCAGACATGTGGTTGTCAGCTGATGAAAGGAGACAGAACGGTCAGATCAGGCTAGCAGGGGTTTTCTAGGGCTGCTTTGCTTCCCGCCTGGAGCGTGGCTTCCCAGGGGGCCTGTGCAGTAGTCACCAGTACCTCTCAGAAGGGCTCTGCCCCTGCGCATGCTCTACTCCTCAGGTAGAAATGGGCTCTCCAGCAGCGTCTCGTACCCTCTGGCGGATGCAAAGCACTGCCTCTTGAAGCGCCATTAAAATTATTAATTTATGTCACGTTGTTTCACACACACACTTGAAATATTTAGGCCAGGAATATTGCAAAATGCTCTTCCTTCCTCCCAAAGATCAGCATTGCCTGAAGGAACAGGAAAGTTACTGCGGGTGCCAAGGATGTGAACGATGATTTCAACATTTTCCCCACTCATGTTGAGTTATCCAAACCGTTATCCTTTTTTTTCTGTAGTCACCATGAAATGTTTTCATCTCCCATTGTCGTAAAAACAATTAGTACAATGTAATTCAGGTTTCTTTCCAGCCTGTCTTTATATTTATAACCTGCAAGTCATGCTGCGGGAGCAGCTGTTCTAAATGTCACAATCCCTTGCTCATGTGCTTTCTAGGTTGGGTATAGAATCTATACATTCTTCATGTTTTGCCACTATCTGAACTGAAAAGCATTATACAGTCTCATGCAGGGTAAAAAAGAAAACCCTGTCACTACTTCTTCACCTGCACCTTTTTGTTAAATCACTTCATAACCAGTATAAGGGCCAGCCAGATAGCTCAGCAGACTAAAGTGCCGCGTAGGTACACGTAGAGACCAGGGCTCAACCCGCAGCATGCTATGCCAGCCCCCCCCCCCGGGGGGGCCCGCTGGAGACTGTGGAGCCGCTCATCTTTTCCTTAGGCTCTGGCCTGGCCTGCACAAGTGCACTTTCGTCCCTGTTCTTCGGCTGAACTTAGAGGATGCCACTAGCTGCTTTGAGGAATTTGCTATAATTAAAAAGACGTTTTTCAGACTTAGTGAAACATTTTTTTCTTGGTGCTTTTGTTAGTTCTGAAACTAATTTAGCCATCATAGAGTGTTTTCTATCTGAAAAGAATTAGCTGCAGTCCCACCATCTGGAACAGAGCTATTTTTCAAGCATTAGTTCGGGAAGCTGAAGGAAATGGTGCGGGCGTTCATGCAGCTCTGAGGAGGGGCCCCGGGGCCGTGTCTCGTGATGCTTCGGACCACAGCAGAAAAAGGTCAAAGGGAGGCTCCTGTGAGACCCTCGAGCCTCGGGGTCCTCCCAGAGTAAGAGAGAAGACAGACCCGCAGGTTCATAGGTGAAAATGTCTGAATGCCCTGCCTAGCTCCCCGCATCCACATAGAAGATTTCGAAGTTCCTGTCCACAAATAGACGTAACAATTGGCGTATATGGCCTGTGAAATATATGTGTGAAAATGAAACCATGTTTTGTTTCATTCTATAATCAAATGGAGTATATTAAGACTTTTCTGGGGGCCCGGCGGGATGGCTCAGTGGTCTAAAGCACCTGGTTGGGAAAGCTTGGGAGACTTCAGGGACCGTGGTTCGATCCCCGGCACCACATGCTGCGCCAGCCCTGCCCTTGGGGCAGGCTGAGCCGGCCATGAAAATGAGTGAATAAACAAACAAAGTTTCTGAAACAATAAATAAATAAATAAATTTAAAAAAAAAAAAAAGACTTTTCTGGAGGATGAAATTTGGAATTTGGAAAAAATAGATGAGATTTTATAAATTCCTATGATCAGCATGATGTTAAAAAATAATACATAGGTATATATATATATATATATATATATATATATATATATATACAGAAGAAAGCATGTGTCTCAGTTACCCCTCTCTCCTTGCTAGGACAAAATATGAGACACTCAAAATGAAGGAAGGAAAGATTTCTATAGCTGACAACTAGTGAAAGTTCCAGTCCATACTTAGCTGGCTCCAAGGCAGAGCAGTACATGGCAGAGGGCAGCAGTTCATGGGGACAGAAGGCAGCAAAGCCACAAAAGCAAGAAGGAGTCGAAACAATGGCCCCAGCGAGCAAGGCCGTCTCCCTCATGCTGCACTCAGGCCCTGCACCCCAGGTGAGGCGTAGAACTCACGCCCGTAATCCCAGCAGCATACACACCTGTAATCCCAGGGGATCAGGAGTTAATCACAAACTCTCAAAGTCTGCCTCATGACTACATGAGGTTTTGGGGGGACAGCTAGACACAAACCATAGCAGTAGGCTTAGGAATGTAGCTCAGTAGTAGGCCAGTAGGAGACTCAAGGCCTGAGTTCAACCCAGACACAGAGAGAGAGAGAGAAAAAGAGAGAGACGGATGGACAGGCAGAGACAGAGACAGACAGAGAGGCCGAGAGACGGAAAGGATTCATGGCTACTAGAGCATCAGAAGTCCTTCTCCTTTTGTCATGGCTATAGATGATACTTTCTCTCCTTCCTACTTCTTTTAGGTGTACACTAAATTTCCATAGTGATATAGAAAGCTTTTTACCATCCTCTTCAGCATACGACTTTAAACCAACAGCAGTCAGCCCTAGCGCCGCAGCTGTACACACTTACCTTCCAGGACTGGGCTCCAACTTATCTTCTCATTTGATTTTTCACATCTTATGACCACTTTGCATTTCAATAAAAGTAGCTGACGCTTTCTGGGCAGGCCCCCGTCCCCCATGGCAGGAGCCAGGCCAGGCCTCGTGCGGTCTGAGCAAGCACTGTGCCCTGGCGAGCTCCCCAAGCGCTGGCCCTCGCTCTCCTATTCTGCATAGCTGTGTACTCAACGGCTACGTTTCCCTCTGTGTCCAGATAGGTTCAAACCACCTTACTAGCCGTCTATCGACATTTTTTTCTTTAAGTGAACAGAGATAAAGCAGGGGGGAAGGGACGGAAGGGTCAAGACGTGCTCTACACACGTGTGCACAGGCACTGTGAGTCTAGTTCAGCATGTGCTTCTGCGCGAAGTTCTGACCAAAGACAACTCAGAATTGGTGTTCTTTAGTCCTCTATTCCTTTGAGGAAAAACCCCTGTGTTTGTCTTGATTCAGCAAAGCTGCCTGCCCGTGTGGATGTGAGGCTGGGGACAGCAGAGACTACAGAGCCGGTCCAGACCTGCGCGCTGCAGAGGGTGGCGGAGCCAGGCAGGCAGTGAGTTACAAATGGAAGCGGAAGGACCACGGCAGGCACAGCCCTAGGTTCCTTCTAGATTAAGTGTGTTCCTTTTATTTCTGGCATTGTAGCCAATGAAACACGTTTAATGGTGAGAGCATAAATGTGAAAAATACCATGCCTGAACTAAGCACAGAGTTCGCTCTGTGAAGCGACCTGACGAGAGCCCTCGCCCCCCCCCCCCGTTTTGGAAACCTTGTTACCAGTGACATTTCATTATACAGATTATGCACATTGAGTAAGACTTCCCCAAACGTTTATTTATGAGCATACAAAAATAAAAAGCAAAAGAAATGGACACGGTACAGGAAAACTTCCTACCCTCATTAACTACTTGGCTGGCGCACAGCTCTTTGATTTCCATCATTCTATCTAGCGCTCACGCTCTGAATGTTTCTCTCTTGAGCAAGCTCATAAACAAGCAAAGAGAAATCAAGCAGCAGGTAGTGGGGAGGGGAGCGGGGCGCAGGTAGGAGGAGTGGCCATGAGGGTGGTGGAAGTTCGGCAGAACTTTCGCTCTAAACAGGCGTGAAGTCTTCCCAGTGCTCTTTGGGGGGAGGCTGGAAGGGAAGGGAGGGAAGGGGTGGGAGAGGGGCAGTGGAGGGCAAGAGAGGGGAAGGGGAGGGGAAGGGAGTGGAGGAGAGAGAAGGGAGAGGAAGGGAGAGGAAGGGAGCGGAGGGAAGGGAGAAGAACTGAGAGAGGAAGGGAGAGGAGGGGAAAGAGTGGGGGAGGGGAGGGAGGGAGAAAGAAGCGGAGGGGAAGAGGGGAGGAGAAGAGAAGGAAAAAGAACAGAGAGAACGTGGGGTGCCCCTCTCCCCAGTTTCAAATCATCTACTAACTTGAATTTGGAAGTGAAAGAGAAGGAGCCTGAACAGGAAAAGAAGGAAGCGCAAAAGACAAAGGCCGGAGACTCAGTCCACTGAGCCGCGCACCTCCCTTCAGTTCTGTGGCCACGATTTACGGAGCAGCTGTTGTGGGCCGCCGCCGCCCATAATAAATTGCACGCAGAATTAGAGCCCACTCCAAGGTGTCTTTTTCACAGATCTCCTCTGTTCTTCTCTACCCAGGAACTTCTCCTCCTCTGGGTTGACAAATACAACCCCTAGATTTCATACTAGGGGCCCAGAAATGAACAAGTTTCTTTCAGATACTACATCCTGTATTTTATTTTATTTTTATTTATTTATTTATTTATTTTAGAATTTTTTATTTTATTTATTTTTTTCTTGTTTCAGAGCCTTGGTTTGTTTATTCACTCATTTTTATGGCCGGCTCAGCCCACCCTGAGGGTAGAGCTGGCGCAGCATGTGGTGCTGGGGATCGAACTGCGGTCCCTGAAGCTGCCCAAGCTTTCCCAAGCAGGCGCTTTAGACCACTAAGCCACCCCGCCTGGCCCCTACATCCTGTATTTTATTTTATTTTATTTATTTATTTATTTATTTATTTATTTTTATTTTTATTTTTATTTTTTTTTATTTATTTATTTTTTTGTCTTTTTGAGACAGGGTCTCACTATTCAGTTGAGGCTGGCCTTGAGCTCACTTTTGTAGCCCAAGCTGGTCTCGAACTCGCACCAGTCCTCCTGCCTCAGCCTCCCGAGTGCTGGGATTACAGGCATGAGCCACCACGCCGAGCTTCATCCTGTATTTTAAAGATAATAGCATATCCTGGACTCTAGCTATGCATATATGCGTACAACGTTTCATTTGCTTATATCACATGTATATAATTTTAGCACGCATTCTTAATATAAAGCCTTTTCTTAGAAGGTGCTGTGTAGCTTTGACATCAACTCAATTCACATTTCTTCTGAAACACATGACATGAACTCTAGTGAATGGTAGCCAACTTTTCCAACATAAAATGCCCCAATTATTTTTCTTTTGCTCCAGAAAGCATTTCCTGGAGGTTAGTCACCGTTTTGCCTTGCAAAATTGGGAAGGTTGAGAGAGGTTAGTAAAGCAGGCTGCATCATGTGAAGTTGGAATTTTTGGAAATGGTCCTGGTGCCACTTGGATGAAAGTAGCTCACTCGGGTGAGTCAGTCTGCGGGTGATCTAAGTAAACACATCACTCTATAAAAGCTGCGCTGCAGAGGGCTGGCCTAGAAGGAGGTAGGCAGAGGCCGTGCGAAGCTGTCAAGCCGGTGACATGGAGATGCTAGCTGCCCTGCTGTGGCTGTGTGTGGCCGTTTCCTCAGCCTACCCACTGAATGGAGCTGCAGGAAGGGAGGACGGTGGGATGGAGCTTCTTCAGGTAACTCACAGAAGCAGCCCGCTCCTGGGTTGGCAGGGCCGAGCAAGCACCCCAGCTTGGCCTCCCATGGAGTCGTTCTGTTACTGCGTAGAAACAGTTCAGGAACAAGTTGGTCTAAACTTTGGGACGTGGGAAGGGCTTGATTTCACGCCATTCAGCCTTCTCCTATTATGTCCTAGAGAAAATGAGCCCAAAGGTTAGGCATCTTTTCTTGGTGACAGTGCACTGTGGCAGCAGTAGCTTCAGCCACATGCGGGACTAAAGGGTATATCAACCATGTCTTACTTTGGACATTTTGGGGGCTATTTTAATACAACATCATTTTAGCAAATATTCATAGTGCTAATGTCAATGCTTACACAAAGGAATTCATCCAGACCTTAAAAAAAAAAAAAAATCCTTGTGAGAAGCATACATTGCAAATCAGAGGAAATTGAATAATTATATCTGCAATACACAAATACATTCAAAAAGATTTATCTGTGCGTTTTGGTTTTGTCCTTTAAGGGCACTGGTTATGTATTTGAATTTTCCACGTATTGCTTTGGTGACCAGTGAAACAGCAGAGATCCTTAGCTCTAAAGGCAAAGTAAAGTTCAGGAGGAGTCTGCCATTGAACAATTAAATGAAATATGGCGGTTATTATTTCAACAAGCTATCCAAGTAATTCAAATATATTGAGAAAAGTGAGCTACTGCAAAGATGTACTATAAATAGCTAAAACTAAAAATCATAAGAATGACCTAAAACCTGTACTTATTCCATTAGTTTTGATAAACAGAATAGCCATTAAAATAGATCTTGAAATGTAAGTAAATGGGAAAAAAAAAAAAAACCTGCAAGAATTATTTACAAATTATACTTACTATTCCATTAGCAATACCTAGAAAACTATTACAACTTTGGAAAAGATCTGAAGCAGTTTGTGACAAGACAAAATAGTCCTTTGGCTAAAAAAATTGAGGAAATGCAGAAGTTCCTTGGGCTGGAGGTGACAGGGAAGCTGGACGCGGACACCTTGGAGACGATACGCAAGCCCAGGTGTGGGGCTCCCGATGTGGGCCAGTTCAGCACCTTTCCCGGCATGCCCAAGTGGAGGAAAAGCCACCTCACTTACAGGTAAGGCATCCAAAGCGCTTTAACACGGTATGGGATGTCACCAGCTGTGTCCCAGGTGAAAAGATGGCCGTCCTCATCGTTCTCATGCAGGATTGTGAACTACACGCCAGATTTGCCTCGAGAGGCCGTGGACTCTGCCATAGAGAAAGCGCTGGGGGTCTGGGCAGAGGTGACGCCACTCACGTTCTCCAGGATGCAGGAGGGCGAGGCCGACATCATGATCTCGTTTGCAGTTAGAGGTAAAATCCAAATAAGAACAAAGCAAAAAGCACCTGAAATACATCTGCTTGTCTGGTGTTGTTTTATTTAGAAAAGACAATAGGGCCTAATAACCTTATCCAATTCTCTTCCTCCTCCTCCTCCTCCTCCTCCTCCTCCTCCTCCTCCTCTTCTTCTTCCTCTTCTTCTTCTTCTCCTTCTCCTCCTCCTCCTCCTCCTCCTCCTCCTCCTCTTCTTCTTCTTCTTCTTCTT
>PVJA010052917.1:0-12208 GCA_004027025.1 Myocastor coypus
GGAAGGAGGGAGGGAGGGAGTAAGGGGGGGGAGGGAAGGAAGGGAGAATATAAGGGAAGAAAGGGAAGGGAAGGGAAGGGAAGGGAAGGGAAGGTCATCAGGAGCTTACCCTGGGAGAGGGCATGGGAACTGCTGTCCCCCTCTTTGCTTCCCACCCCATAAGCTGAGCACATCTGCACTCCTGCCATAGCTGTTACACTCTCAGAACTCAAGTGACAGAGCCAAGTGACCATAAACTGACACCTCTGAAACCCTGAGCCAAAATAAAGCTTTCCACCTTAGAAGTTGATCTTCCCCGTCATTTTGTAGCAGTGACAAGAACCTGGCTAATAATAAGTACACTTGCTGTTGGGGTTTGCGTCTAGATGTCCCCCTCCCCCAAAGCCTCCTGCGCTTTTAGATGGGGCTTTTCCAGAGGCAGTTGAATCTAGAGCATGTGACTGATTCGTGGTACAAGGCCAAGATTAAGAGTACTGGGCCTAAGGCTGGCTGATTGCTGGATCACTCCACCGATCGGATTGCCACAGCCCTAATCCCAGCAGCTCGGATAAAACAAAAGGGGCAGGAAAGAGGCAAGTGTCTCTTTTCCCCCCACCTCTCCCTTGTCGCTGCTGTCTTCCGCTGTCATGAACTGTTGTTCCTCTACCATGTGCCATCGTGCCTTGGAGCCAGCCAATTATGGACTAAAATCTCTAAAATCCATGTGCTAAATAAACCTTTTCCCCTTTAACTTTGGGTAACTTAGCAACAAGCAAAGTAACTAAGACACCACTTTTACTTTAGAAAACTACTGTATTAGACAAGCTACTAAGTCTGCATCTTGTCCTCTGAATAACTACCACGAAGACAACAATATGCAATGTATTAATTATTGTAACTGCCCTACTAACCTGTTTTAAAACTGTTTCATTGCTATTTGTTTCTCATTAAAATGAATAAAAAATTTAAAAAAGAAAACTACTCTAAAGATGTGTTTCCCCTTTCAGAAGAGTTATGCCTAGGTACGCACAAGATCAGAAGCCAGACACCAGAGGTGGAAGCAAAAACAGTGTAGACAGAATTAGAAAAGTCAACCAAAGCCACAGCAGCCCAGAAGATGGGACAGCCACCAGGGCAGCTTGCCAGGCAAGGCAAAGAGTCCAGCAAGGAGGATCCACATCAGTTCTGAAGTTTCAGAACTTCAGACATCTTCAGGAGCCAAACCAAGCAGCAGTCCAAGTGCTGCCATGAGCCTGTGTGCAAAGCATGCTATGCAGATGTCCCTGCGGGCAGATGTGCTTGTCACTTCTTCATTCATACTCTACATTCCCAAGGTCCTATTTTCATTAAACCCTATTCCTGAAAACACATCATTTACTTCCTAAAATGCACTCCACCAAAAGGATCACCATAGAAATTCTCATACCAGACTGATACTAATAATCAAAGTTCAGAATAATTTCAAACATTATATATTTAACTCATCCTCACAGTCACCTGAGGTAATTATCCATATGCTCCAATCTAATTCTCGGAAATAAAAATGAAAATTTAATAGAACCAGGCATGGTGGCGCACACCTATAATCCCAGCACTTGGGAGGCTGATACAGGTAGACTGCTTCAAGTTCAAGACCAGCTTGGGGGCTACAAAAGTGAGCACAAGGCCAGCCTGAACTGCAGAGTGAGATCCTGTCTCAAATATATATACATACAGGACTGGCCAAATAGCTCATCAGATTAAAGCACATGCAAGCAGGTACAGGAGCTAGAGGTTCAATTCCCCAGGCCTGCCACGCCAGCCCCATCCCTGGGGTGTGCTAAGATGGCAATTGAGACTGGGCATGGTAGCACACACCTGTAATCCCAGCTCTTGGGAAGCTGTAAACGGATCACTACAAGTCCCATCTAGTCCCATCTAGTAGTGAGGCCCTGAACACCCTGTATACACTTCTGTAAAATACAAAACAAAACAACAACAAATACAAACATACATACATGCATGCATACATAAAACCAGGTCAGGGGCACTGATAGAACCAAATCTCAGAACTTATAGCAAAAGAAATATTTGGTAAGCAATTAGCAGAGTTAAAACTTTATTAAAGCTCTAATAAGATACCACTACCCATTCTTCAGAATGAGAAAATACCAAATATTGACAGAGATGTGGAACAACCAGGACTTTCTTCCCTTTATGGGTAGAATATAAAATGTTAAAAACACTTTTCACAAAAGGACTGCAATGGTTAAGATGAATTGCCAATATTACTGGCTGGGGATCTGGCCAGGCAACGAGTGCCTTTGCTTCTGGTTGTGTTTCTGTGGGATTAGAGACCCGGCCTTGGGATCTACAGCTGGGTCTTTCCCCTTCCTCTCCAATGCCATTCACTGTCCTGCATTCAAGCTGCCATGAAAGAAGCCCGTTTGCCTTAACACAGTCTTGCACCATCGTGTCTTTGCCTCGGAGCCAAATGACCATGGACTGAATTTCCTAAACCTCTAGCCAAATTAAACCTCCCCTCTCGTACATTGTGGGCATCAAGAAACATGTCTCAGGGACAGGAGAACTGACTAACACAAGGACTAATATAAGTTTCTCATAAATGTTAAGTCTGCACAGATTTTTTAAACTAGCAATTCCAATTCTAAATATTTCATGCAAAAGAAGTCAAGACATACACCTATGATGTAACTTGAACGAGAATATTCACAGCAACCTGTTTTTTAAATAATAGCCACCTGGGAATACACAAGTCCAGGGAGCAGAAGTCTGCCTGGACACAATGTGTTACCTGTACATAGTGGAATACTTTTGGGCAATGGAGAGGAACAGACAAGAACATGGATGAACCTTAGAAACATCACACTGAGCTGAAGAGAGCTTACCCAAACAGCACATGATATGTGGGTCTCTCTCTACCAAGTTCTAGAACAGCCAAACCTAATCTATGGTAGGAAATAATCCAAACGGAAGTTGCTTCTGAGAGTAGGGATGGAGAATAACTAGTTAGGGAGGGGCACAGGGGAACATTCTGTTGATGTAAATGATTTACATCTTGATGGCTTTGGGTTCCACAGGTGATCCAGGGGGCATACACCCAAGACCTGAGCATTCCATGCAACTTACGTTTTGCCTTACAAGAAAAAACTACAAACAGATATTGGGTCTAGTTGCTGGCATCCCTAATGAAGCAGTTGGAGAAAGTGTTCAGATGTCTGCAATTCCCTTAAAATGGGAGAAAAATAAGATACGTATGAAACAAGTATAGGAATAAAGTAATGATAGGATCTAGGGAGTATGCTGGTAGGTGTTCACTGTAAAAGCCTTTTAACTTAAATATACATTTTGATTGAGGCCTGGGGATGTGGCTCAGTGAGAGAGATTTTCTGCTCTATGCACAAGGCCCTGGGTTTGATCCCCAGCTACACACACACACACACACAAGCACATGCACACACATACACACACAGTACATCTTGAAATTTTCATAACATGACATTGGGAAAGTTATTTTAGAAGCCAAAGATTTAAGTCAAAAGCAGAGCCTGCCTCACAGCTGGCCCTAACCTCTTCCTTCGGGCAGGTCAGGTGCTGCGGGTTGCAAGACTGGGTAGGCAGGAGCTGGTGCCGGGGAATGCAGGAGGGAAGACAGCCTGTGAATGTCGCTACACAGTTTCCCTTTCTTGCTCAATCAGATACTTCTTGGACCAAATAAAACCTAATTATTGGATATTCTGTGCTCAACTGGGTGAGACTCCATTAGCTTTGAGGCTTAGACATAGCAGACAGTCTGCGTGCTACAAAAATAAATAAATTAGCCTGCAGGTCAGTGGCCTTTCCGGCGCTGAGCAGTAAGTGGCAGCCACATATAGGGCAGGGGGCAGATGGGGGGGTCCCCTTCCCCTTCCGTGTGGACAGAAGGCGATGCCACTGTGAAAATAAACAAATGCATCTGCAGGGCTGCCAGACCTGTTTGGCTGGTGCTTGGGTGAGCCCCCTCCTCCAATCCCACAGTGTTTGTGGAACCTTTGGTGACATCTAGCAAGAGGTTCTATTTTTGTAGCCCATAGTTCAAGTGGACCAGCTATCTGTGACTGATTTAGAGGAGGAAGTCCCCACTAGGTGACCACGGGGGTTCTGGGGGCACAGCTGCTCCATTTGCCCTTCCCAGCCGAGACAGTGTGGGAACCCAAGGAGGGGCTCAGAAGCCGTGGTGCTGTGTGTCCAGGGGAGAAGGCTCCCAAGAAGCCCCCGAGGCTTCAAGCTGGTGTTCCTTGCCGCTGACTGGACCTAGGACTGGTCAGCCACACACATTCCCATCCTTCGCAGTTCCCAGCCTGCCATCGTATTTATGGACTTCTAGAGAGGGCGTGTGGAGCCTGGGACAAAAATGGAAAGATTTTCTTCCATGCATTAAAGTAAGTTCCATATATATATATATATATATATATATATATATATATATATATATATATTTAGAATTTTATTTATTTTTTTTCTTGTTTCAGAACTTTTGTTTGTTTGTTTATTTATTTATTTTTATGACCGGCTCAGCCTGCCCTGAGGGCAGGGCCGGTGCAGCATGTGGTGCTGAAGCCACCTAAGCTTTCCTAAGCAGGCGCTTTAGACCACTGAGCCATCCTGCCAGGCCCCAGTTCCTGATATATTATTGTATGTTCTTGGGATTGCCCCAGTTTGAACACATACCAACCATATGCAAAGTTCTCAAAAGATAGAGACCCGAAGACTTTGTGTTCCATTCCAGGGACCTGTTCTTTGAGGCACTGGCTCTACTATTTGCACAGCTTGCCCAGAATCTGTAGGACAGCCGGTGGCACCTACGGTTCAGCCATGGGGAACCTAAGGCCCAGGCACGACAAGGGACCATCCTGGGGACTCAGGGAAAGCCGAAGTGCTCTGTACTTCTAGTGCCAAGTCTGTGGTGCTGAGACAAAGAAAGCAACTACCGGGCATTCTGTCTGGGAGCCACCTGCCACTTCCCACCTACGCTGTCCCCTGTGTCCCCGTTAGTGGCTGGAAGAGTAAAATCTCATTAGCATGACCTCAGTGGGGTTTCTTCCCCATGGAGCTTACAGAGCCCGAGTGCCAGGAGCAGCGGAGCAGCAGGCTTCAGAGAAATGCTTGGGAAATCAGGGTCCTGTTCCCTATGTTGACAGACATATGTCGGTTCATCAGCACCTCAGAAAGCCAGAACATACGTGCACACGCATGCACACACACACACACACACACACACACACACCTCACACTCACACTGCAAAAGCTTGAGATATAGCAAAGTATCACCCATCTGGTGTGTCTCTCGCATACCAAATCCATATTCTGCAATTTACACAAAACTTTCAAGCATCTCCTCACTTTCCAATATGTGCCCAGAGAATACACCAAAAAGACACTGCCGGCTTCCTATCACACACCCAACCCTAGAATCCATCCATGTCCCTGAAGCAACAACAACGCAGGCTGCCTGAAATACGGAGCCAGCCAGGACACCCATGACAGACAGAGAGAAGGTCCTTTTCTTTTTTTCTTTTTTTTTTTTTTTTTTTTTTTTTTTACCTTAATGGCTTTACAGATGAAAAATGAAAACACTGATAACAGTTAAGGCCATTCCTAGGCACACAGCCAGCCCCAACTCCCTCAATTCCTCCCTAGGAGTCAAACATCACTGCTATCACTCAAATCATGAGATAAATCAAGGCCGGCCTGGGCCCTCAAGCAGTTAAGGACCAAGTAAGGGGATTGTGTATGTGTTAAGCATCACTCTTCTCCTCTATAACTTATGATCTTAATAGAACACTTAATTCCCATCACCTCCCAGCAAAACAGATCCCATGAGACACATAAGGAAACTGTGGCCAGAAGAGTGAAGTCACGTACCCAGCAGCTGGCCACACCAAGATTCAAAGCCAGGCCTGTCTCTTTCTTTGCCAAATGGAAGACCCAGGGTGAGACACAGTCTGGGGCTCCTGAAGGTCTCCTTCCCAGAGGTGTTCTGAGTGGCCTGCGGAGAGTGTGGGGTGCGCTAACAAGACAGGCAGGTGACATGACTGTCTGCACGGGGAGGCGGTGGGAGGCAGCATTTGGCTCCAGCCACAGGACATGAGGGGATCTGCAATGGGAGAGCTGTTTGCAGGGCAGCCCAGGATGCAGCATGCACTCTTGACAAACGCCACAAGGCAGTAATCTCTGCCCACAGGACACTCACAGGATGCCTGTGCTCTTCATCGGGCCCCCAGGTGGGTTTTCCTAAGTCTTTTAATTGAATTAAATTCCAATATCTAAAAGTGAGACTTCACATTAAAATTACAATTCTCTTGAAAAACAAGCCTGACAAGACAGGGTTCACGTTCCCAGATGGCCACGTCCCATGCAGGCTGTGCCACACCCTCTAGGGTTCTCACATATTACTTGGCCACTTCTCCCCTGGTCCCTCCCAGGAGACCCAGTTGGCAGGATCCACAGATGCACCAAGAGGCAGAGTAGGCAGCCATCCAGCAGGCATTCGGGCGAGGCCAGAGCGGCTACAAGGAACAAGAGACACAAAAAGAGGAAGGTGGCTCCAGCTGCCCAGAGAGAGTGCTCCGGTGAGCAGGGCAGTGCCACCTGCAGCAAGGATTCGCCTTGTATCTGGCACCTGGAGAACGCAGGTGTGCAGGTGCTGACTACATGCTGTTGGAAGGAAAGAAAGAGGAGGAGGAAGAGGAGGAGGAGAGAGTGAAGAGAGGAGGAAGGAAAGGAGGGAGGAGGGAGACTATTTCAGTCCCTTTTAGGACATTCAGTGAGAGATGCTGGGAAGTTTTGCCGGCAGGACAGTCAGCAGTTAGCCACAGACCGGAAATGCCACCAGGCACTCTAGGAATACAGAGAAAGAAATACCTTACATGGCGTGACTAGGGAGATCTTTCCAGAGGAGGAAGGTTTGTGGTAGAAACATGTGCCCCTCACAAGCCATCTGGTTGGCGAGATTGCCTCACCCAGGCCGCAGCTCTGGGTGCTTCACAGAGCTGCCACCTGAGCCCGAGCTGACGTGACCTGACTGACGGACCTGGTACTGTCAGGCCATGGGTGGGCGAGGCAGCCCGTGCGTGGGGTCCACGAGACCCCAGAGGAGAGGGTCTGCATGGACATCACACAGCGCCATGCCTAGTAACCACAGAGAAGGTGCTGGCCCAGGGGCAACTATCCTGTCTCATCCCAGCCATTAGCTGTGACTGGGGCCCTCTAGACACCCAGTCCAGGGACAGACAGGCAGGCAGGCGGCAGCTTTCTCTCTCAGGCCTTTCTCTCTCCAGGGCAGAAGAGTATCAGTCTGCTGGATCTTCAAGATCCTGATTCAACTCCAACAGCGCTTGGCTTCCTTGAGCCACACCCCCATTCACCCCCACCCCTACCCCCCCAAGGAGTCACGGCTTATCTCCATTAACCTCTGACCCAGCAAAGATGAAACAGCTCCCATCTGCAGCCTGAGTGAAAGCTACATCAGTATGGGGGTGGGGAACTGGGATGCAGCAGCCCAAACTCGCAGACCGCTCCCTTTCCCTCTCCACTTCCCCTTTCCTCTTCTCCTCCCTTCCCCACTTCTCCTCCAGTGAGACCCGTTTGGGTGGAGGACTCCTCAGGTCCCTAGGCTAAGAACCACAGCTGAAGGACGCTGTGTCCCCCCTCCCCACAGGAGGACAAAGGACCATAAACCCTCAAAGACTGTCCACTTGATTTATGTGATGATAATGGGAATGTTAATCTCTAAAGGCAAAGCCATTCACCCCAATACCAGCCTCCTGGGGCCCCACACCTGCAGCCATGAAATGAAGAGGGCTGGCTGTCTTTACTGGCCGCCTGTGGGATAGGCAGGAGTCCTTTCAGTCCTTGCCACCAAGCAGGGAGCTGGACACTGTCCTCCGGCTTCCTTTCAAGACCAGGATGCAGGAGCCCACCAGAGTCCCACTACTTCTTGCCCCGGCCAGAGCTAACCACGTCGCAAGTTCCAAGGCCAGTACCTTTCCATTTGCAGATGTCCAAGGAGCACAGCAGCATGTGCTTGTTGAGGGTGGAGGGAGTCCACCCTCGTGGATAAATGACACTATTCCTCGGTTCTTTACAAACACTAATTTCCTCGGCAGCCAATACCGAGTCTGCCCTCGGCCCTCTGAGAAGCGCACAAGTTAATATTTGATGCCCAGGCCACATGAGCCTGTTGATATCAACAAAAACACTACCAGTGAGGTATTTCTAGATACTAAACAGAGCAGAATAAGTTTGTATCTTTTCCTAAAATGTGTGTATTTGAATTCCCATAAGCAGTAATTCCCTTTGAAGGTCATAAGCAATGATCATCAATACGAATTAAAATTAATTTAAATACAGAGAAAGCAAGGGCTTTATACATTGTCTTCTGGTCAGTGAACTGAGAATAAAAGCACACAGCTAATTCCAGGTGGCCAGTGGGAAACAGGAGATTATAAATGGGGTCTTTGTAAAAGAGGGTCATTGGGCAAAACTGCTTTGGGAGGTTCATATGCTCCCTCAGCGGCAGACTGTCTTATTTGTTTTATATTACCAATGCCTGGTGCGTAACATATGCTGAATGAACAAGTAAATTAATGGATGCCTGGCTTCCAGGCTCTTTCCTGCAGTGCTGCTCCTGGAATAGGACAGAGGTGGGCACACAACCTGAGAGCTGCACTGGCAGAGCTGGGCCAACAGCTCACCAGGAAGAAACTGTAAAAGCATTCATCAAGGGGCAATAACCTTTGAAGCTGTGACTGTACACTGATATATGTTCTTTCACTTAACATAATAAGCCCATTAAATCTATCCCCCTGAGCCCTTTCATGGATGAGGAAACTGGGATTCAAAGAGTTGAACTAGAGATTGGGTGTGGTGACACATGCCTGTAATCCCAGCGTTTGGGAGGCTGAAAAACAGGAAAGATCACTACAAGTCCGATCTGTGTAGTGAGACTCTGTAGACTCTGTACTAAAGACATAAAAATAAATAAATAAATGAAAAGAGTTGAATTGATTTGCCCTTATTGATCGTACAGCAAGAAGCACGGAGGCTGTAGGCAGACTTTCTAGGCATGCAGTAGGCAAAAGCAAAGAGCCAGGGAACTGTAAAAGAGAACGAGTTTTCGAGTTCTGCATATTAGTGCCTCTGCTGAAGACACTAGTGACCAAGTTAATGTAAGAGTAAATTCAAAACAGGAATTATTGTTGTTTGCAATCAATTATGAGGTGGTCAGCTTTGGGGCTTTCGAGCAAGGGATGTTGGGAGGGCACTGACGGAGAAGAAAGTTGTTGCACAAAAAGATGTTTACAGTTTTCTTTATGTTTCAGTGAACCACGCACACCATCCTCAGACTCCCTGTTCTCCTTAATCTAAATTGTTTACTATAATCAGGCAAGTCTGAGTTGTTAGTCTTGTGTAAAAACCATGAAGATATTTTATTGTGTATTCTTTATTGCCTGGTGCCAGATTTGCTAACTGCACAGTTTGTTTGGAAACATCTTCAAAGTGCAAATGCTGGTGGAGATCTAACGTGGCCCATAACTGAGCTTTATAAAGAACAGAGTGCTCCTGGGGTAGTGTGAGACGAAGGGAATGGCAGGCCTAGGGGAAAGGGAAGCCCTGCACAACCATTCCCTGCCTGGAGTGCTTTCTGAAATGCCTCCTCCTCCGTGGCCAGGTGGGAGAAGGAAGGGCTGCGCTCAGGAAGGCACTGAGGTGGCATCCATGCCCTTTGCTGCAGGGCACCGCCTCCAGCTCCTGCTTCAGCTGTGTCCCCTGTTCTAAACATACATATTGGCCCAAACAGTGGGACACATGCTTTGGCCTTGAAAAAAAAAGAAAGTGATTCCATTCCAGAAGATCCAGGGCAAATGTTCTTCAGGCCACGACCACCCTGAGCTGTGCACACAGTAGGTGATTCACAAATGTTTGCAGCAAAGATCCATAGCAATTTTCCAAAAGACATCTTTTTTTTTTTTTTATTTTATTTATTTATTTTTTTCTTGTTTCAGAACCTTTGTTTGTTTTTATTCATTCATTTTTATGGCCGGCTCAGCCCGCCTGGAGGGCAGGGCTGGCGCAGCATGTGGTGCCGGGGATCGAACCGCGGTCCCTGAAGCCGCCCAAGCTTTCCCAAGCAGGCGCTTTAGACCACTGAGCCATCCCGCTGGGCCCCTCCAAAAGACATCTTGAATTTTGCTCAGAAATTTTATCCACAGCTGTTTTTTCTAAATCTAAAACACTGTCAGGCTCCAAGACTGTGCCGATTTGTTACGTACTTTCATCTGGCCCACGTAATGCAAGCATAACTGTTTTCTTTTTTAAGATCAGAATTTAATTTAAAATGAAACTTGAGGGTTTCTGCTTAGATCCTGTAAACCTTAAAATATAGGTGAAGATGTGATATATGCCTTCCTACTTGAAAAATAAATAAGTAGTTTTGATAAGTAAAGTCCTACTGCAAACCTCACAACAGCAGAATGCTTCCAATGAAGTATTAACTGTCGGCTTGTTTAGATAAGAAATACATCTACTCAGAATCAAGCTGCAATCACAGGACTTCAAAGAAAAATAATTTGGCTCAGCAGTGTGGGTTCTAATCACACATCAAAAGCAGCTGTTTCATAGCAAACAATTCGTTTCAACCAATACGAAACATGGGAAAGCAAGGATGATATTTCATGAAAACTTCAGAGAAATAATGTCACTCGGTGAAACACACACACATTTCAGAATTTTTTTATAATCATAAACTACCTGGAGACATCACACTTTGTCAAGAAAGAGGACAGGTTGAAAACACATAGGCGGACTCCATGTCACTTGTAAGACTTGCAGAATGCACATTAATGAGTGCAGTGATGCAAATCTAGACCCTTTCTGACCACTTGGATTGGGGGAAAATCCTGGTTCCTCTCTCTGGACTGCAGGGTAGGACACTGCTTCTCCAGCCTTACTACTGGCTCAGAGAGTGTGGGGCCAGGCCAGGTGCCTCCATTTCTAATGTGTCTCCTGGTGGACCACACTTAGAGCAGCAAGGAAGTAGAACTTTTGACCTCTGAATGCCTCCCGCACATCCATCACTCCTTACAAAAAGCCTAACTAGATGAAATGGGCCACTGTCCGGAGCCCCGAAGGGGGTAGGGGCGATTTTCAAGTGTTAAATGACCTCCCTTGGAGTCAACACAACAATACACAGCACAACAAAACCAGGGTTTCAGTTGCAAAGACCAGCTCATTAGGAGCATATCATTAGAGAGATTTAGATAAAAGACAACTGAAGTGGGGGTGAGATGTGTGCTGGGGGGTTTTCCTGGCACTTCTGATTTTCTTGGAAAGTCTGGTAAAAAGAGGCACAGAAGGAGGGCGGTGGAACCAGTTGGTGGCCAAAGTCATTATCAGCTCTGCGGAGAGATGGCAAAATCAATGTGGTTTTGCACAACAAACAGTGGGATGGTGAGGGCGCTGGCATTGTTAATGAAGACTGGAGGCTGCAGGCAAGAGCTAAAGTTATTATAGAACAAAAGATGGTTTTTAAGCCTACTGGTACTGTACTTTGCAGCTGTCAGGGACCTCTTTGTCCATTTGATGGAAAAATAATACCACAAGCTTCCAAGCAAAACAGAAAATTCAAATGAGTTACAGGGAAGTAAACAGATCCCCCACAGCAAGAGCTACATCAGTACTAAATATGTTATTATTAGGCTTATGCTACATTTAAGAAGATCCAGGTATCTAGCATTGATCCAAGAGGGTCCTCAGCTACAAAATCTGTGAGACAGCACTGAAAAGGTCATCTAGGCAAAACAGTCAGTTAATTTAAAACTGGTAGCAATTACCTAGCAGATAAATACTATTTGAAGGATAACCATTTACAGATACAAAAAAAAAAAAAAAAAAAAAAAGTTATTGTCTAATTCCACAGTCTGCACAGAAAAACAAAACAAAACAAAATCATCTGAAAACAAGATATTAGTACTGGATGAAAAAATACATGATTCTTCAAGTTCCACATCCAGAAGCTATTATCCTCACCCTAAAGATATTAAACAGAAAGAGCAATTTGAAAAGAAGAAAAGCTGGACGTGGTGGCTCACGCCTGTAATCCCAGCACTCGGGAGGCTGAGGCAGGAGGATCGGTGCGAGTTCGAGACCAGCCTGGGCTACAAAAGTGAGCTCAGGACCAGCCTCAACT
>PVJA010052918.1:0-12200 GCA_004027025.1 Myocastor coypus
GCCCACACACTGTACTCTGTAGAACGATTGTGAGGACAATATGCAATATGTCAACTTTCAAAGAAAAGAAAGGGGAAAAGAAAAAAAAAAGTAATGTTGATTTAGAAGGGTTAATGTTTAATTGTTTGATCAATCTTATATACCTATATGTATTAATCTAAACTGATCTGATGATGAAAATATGTAATATAACCATTGTCAAATTTAAACAATAAAAAATTGAAACTTGAAAAAAAAGGTTAAACAGCATACTCATATAACTCACTCTGTTTCTTTTCCTTCCACCGCATCTTGCGCAAGACATATTCCAGTTAGTCTCTCATGTGGAACTCAACCTCAGAGGAGACAACACAACACATATCCTCACAAGAATATTCTATCATTCCCAATATTTTCCCATAGAGTTTTCAAATATACTCATAAAGACAAAATTCAGAGGGTGGATGTCCATAGAAAACACACAATATACCATAATTTTTACCACTAAGACCACAAAGTCTATGCCAATATGGATGTTTTGGAAATATTAGAAATTTAAATAACAATATAAAGGAAATTACTTTTGAATTCAAATATTAAATATCTTCTTTTACTAAGTTATAGACAGGTTTATGTATGCAGTAAGTTTTTCATAGCATAGAAAGAACACAAAATGGGTGATAACTTATTAACTAATTAGCTGTGAGTAAATGTGTTATTTCATGTGTTATTTTTGCACAAAATCTCTTATCCATCTTTCATGTTACTTATCTCGAAGGCTTAAAATTTAAAAAACCCTGAAGCTTTATAAGGAGTCCACAAAGGTAGAAATATACAAATCTAGAGTTCTAAAAACAGGCAAACTAACTGTAAAACCCATGCACTGCATCTCATTTATAACAGTATTAACTCCCTAACTGACCAAATGTGATATGCATACCTTAAAGGACATGTTTAAATTTCTAGGTGGTTTGTGGGCATAGTTTTGTGAATATTTATTTCCTTTGCTCCCCTCTTTACGCTAAAGTTAATAGTATACTTGTGTTTGTGGTATCCTATTTCTTCTAGTTCTTGTTTTATAATACTTCTTCAATTTTATGGAAATGTAACTCCTACCTCCAATATCTCATCAATGTTCTAGTGAGGAATTCCTCTAAGAAATCAGAAAACAAATGGTTTGGTTCCACTGAAAAAATCCATGAAACTAACTGTACCAAGCATTGGTAAGATACAATGCAGTGGAAGTCACTTCATTCAGACAACCAAGCCTGCCGATTGCCTTGAAATTTGTGTATAATGCAGGTTCCAAATATTATACAAAAGCTTTTCAAATCTTGCTTGCCAACAGCTATTGTTCCCTAATAGTCATTTTGTATTTGCTTTTTGTTTAATAATGGAAATAGAGAAATGCTCTGACATGCCAACATCTTGTTCTGTATTTACAGGTCAAAAATTTCGCTAATTAAATTTATTCATGCAGTAAGATTAGAAACATACTACTAAAATATTTCCTTAACCACAAGACATCGAATTAAATAACTGTTGATGTTCCAAAAGATTTCTGAAGCTGCCTGTATAAATAAAATAGAAGATGGCCCTAAACAAAAACATAATGATGGTCATTATATTCAGTGTACTTCTAGTAACATTTCTCTATATCTTATGGAAACTAAACAAGCAAATAATTCATATTCTTAGAGAATGACTTTTACTGGGGAGTGGTGTTTTTAACAAAAAAGGAGCATTCATGCTAGTGGATTACTAAAAGTATATTTTTATGCCTGATAGTACTGTTTTACATAGAATTTATAATTCAGTTATAAATTTTATCTCTTTTGCTCATTAAATATGAGAGAAAACATATTGAAACAGACTGCTGCTCAGAATATGTGAGCCAAATATACTGTGAACAGGACTTGTCCTGGGAAAAAAATTCTTCATATTAACAAAAAAAAAATCACTAAAAATGTGATAGACTTAATCTTACTATTTATTTAACTAATCTATAAACTATGTGTTTTGTTCAATCTTATGATAATACTGTAATAGAGAAGATTTTTTAAAAATACATCCTTTATCACTAAACATTTTTAAGAATGATTCTTTATATGTATATTAAAGGTGTACACACACATATGGTGTGTGTATAATGACTACTGAAGAGAATATAATACGATGATCAATAAATACTTTCAAGCATAAAATTAGATTTCAGTGAAGTTATGAGTAGGTTGTGAATTGGAAAAATTAGCTTGAGCAAAATAGATTAAACTGTGCATCAGTTGAACTTATTTGAATGTATTTTATTATTGTTTTAAAATCTTCATTATTTTCTTGGCTCATCTACTTTAGAACAAACACCATCTGTCTTTTTCAGTTTTTAAAACTTATATGTATTGTTATACATAAAATCAAAGCAAATGATGTTTCCCTGAATCTATACATTGTGTAATGTTTATTTAAATCATGGTAAACATAATTACATAATTAAACATTTATCTTTTCTATATGCATAAAACATCCAAGACCCCCTCTTCTCATGCTTTGAAGTCTGCAGCACACTCTGGTAGTCTGTGGTGCCCCTAGGTAGAAGAGTACACAGAACTACTTACTCTTGTCCAGAACATTCTTCTTCTGCCTGTGCCCCATTTTCTCTCCAGACTAGAAACAACTCTGTGATGACATCTTTTGTATATTGTGGTGACTATAAAATCATAATGAGGGTCAGGGAGATAGCATAGTAGAATAAGTGCCTGCCCTGCAAACGCAAGTTCCTAAGTTTCATCCATGGTAATGCAAATAAATAAATAAATTTAAAAATAAAATCATAATGAAATTTATATTCATTTAGAATGTTTAAAAGGAACAAAGTAACAGTTTTATTTTACAATATTGATAATTACAATAAACTGGAAACTGACTTTTTCAGCTAAGAATAAAAATTTCAAAGCGCATCTTTAAAATATTTGAAAGAGCATGAGACATTTTAAAAAATGTTTTAGTGGATATTTCAGAAAAATGCACAATTTGGTTACTTCAGTGTTAAGCAATGATAGCTGGGGCATGGAGTTTGCTTGAGATAAATACTGTGAGTTAAGCATTGCTCTTCTTCATCTCCTCAGATGCTGAAGTACAGTAAGAATCCAGGAGTATCATAGCTACTCAATGCCTACAGCAGTAGCATTTAAAATTACTCTTGAACATCTCTTTTGGTAGTTTGAAGTAAACTGGTACTCAAAAAATGTGGAATAGCGATTTGGACAAGGACAAAGAAATATTTGGCTCTTGTCTGGATATATAGTAGCATGAACTGAGAATAATAATTCTAACAACGAAGGTTATTAACTAGATAGACATTCTAATATCTTTAGTAGAAAATGCATATCAATGTCTATGTACTGAATGTTTTGTTTAGTCAATTAAAATTTTCAACATATGTGTTTCATCTAGTGTGTCCTCCATATTGTCAAAGTCTAATAATTATGTCTTCAATACTGTTATTTTCTAAAAGTGGTCATAATATGCATTATCTGAAGAACACAGAAGTGTTTCATTTTTTAAATTTAATCTTGTAGTAACTCAAATGCTTACTCAGCATATATGACCCTGTAAGTTTTCTTTCATATTTACAACTCAAAAACTGGTCAATCCGGGATACCGTTTAATGTATTGACAATATAGATCATTCCGTGTTCACACATCAAATGTTTTTCTAAATCATCTGTTCTTTCTTACTATAAAATTTCTATTACTTTGTTTCATACATATACTGAAATTAGAAATAGCCAGTCATTCTCACATTCCATCATTCTGGCTTTCCATGCCCTGGTTCCTGAATTAGAACTTGGACCAGACAGAAAAGGTACCTGTGGAGAGGGAATTTCTTTTCTCTTTGCCTCATTTATCATTTCATTTTATCCATCCTTTAACCTTTGTTTTATTTATTAACATGAAAAGCTTTCAGCTAACACAAGTTAAGAAACTTGTAAAGGTCACTCCAACAGATTAAGCGTGATCCTTTGATATTCATTTGTAGAGCTCTGATCCCCATTGTAACTGTTGGTGGAGATAGGCCTTAAAGTGGTAATGAAGTTATATGAAGTCAGAAAGATCTGGATCCAATTAAGTGTGATTGGTGTCCTTACAAGGACAGAGTGGATGTGAGATACCAAGGATATTCTGCCTATAGAAGAGATCAAGGAGAATAGCGCCCTCTATAAACCAAGAAAGAAGTCTTAAAAGGAGCCAAGTTTGAGGCCACCTTGACCTGAGAGTTCTGGTCCCTACAACAGTAAGACTTCACACTACCGCGGTTTAAGACATACACTCAGTAGCATTTGGTTAGAATATTCTAAACTGATTAGTAAAGTTACTCCAATAATAAATGACAAACACAAAACCCAGCCATCTCTTAGTAATTCAAAATATTTGCCCTAGTAAATACTATATCAGGTAAATTTTAGTCCAAGTATGTGTATTCTCTTCAGATGCAGAAGAAAAATCAGCTTTCTATAAACTCATTCACAAGGTTTTTAGTATTTGGCCTCAAGGTGAACAGCTATTAAGTGGAAAAGCTGGAATTGAAACTGCAAGATAGTTTTCAATTACTTCATTAAAAGTGCCTTGAATACTAAATATCTAATTTATATTCTTCCCTTTGAATTTTAATTTTATTGTATTCTAAGAGTTACCTTTTGGGCTAAAGTTCCATTTGAAATATTTCCTAATTATTCTCTGAATATTAAAAGAATATTAGTTTTGATTATTTGGTATCCAAACAGAATCATTTCACCTCTCATACTTTTCATGATTTTAATCTCATTTCTTAAAATCTGTAAATTCTTCTGAAACTGAACAGGCACTATTAGATTTTCAAAATACACATACTGTTTTAAAATTGTTGGAAAACTACACTACAAATATTTAAAATGCAAACATCACTGTTAAGTGACTAAGATCTAATTAAAGCAAGCCAAACATGCTGAAAAAAAAAATACAAAAATCAAAATGAATCATTGACCCAATAACTAAGGTCTTCCCCTGTGTCCAAAATTGAAACATCTAAAAGTAAATTATTGTGCAACTCAGCATTAATGCCAATAAGAGATAGCAGAAACTTGTTCACATGTAATAGCCATACAGTTAGAAAGACTGGAGAAATAACTCAGCAGATTCTTACCGGAGATAATTAATCATGCTTCATTTGGACTCTTCAAGTATATGATGTATATGTATTTATCTATTTATTATTTTTTGTGTTTTTAGGGAAGGGTTTACAGGGTGTTCAGGGTCTCACTACTAGATCAGACTCACAGTGATCCACCCCAAGAGGTGGGATTACAGGTCTGAGCCACCATGCCCAGTCTCAATTGCTGTCTAAGCATGCCTCTGGTGGTGGGGCCGGCACAGCATGCCCAGGGATCAAACCTCTGACCCCGGCGCCTGCTTGCAGGCACTTTAATCCACTCAGCTAGTTGGCTGGCCCTCAAGTATATGTATATGCATTGTCTTACTTTCTCACTGTGCTCTATGTGGGCTTAACTGAACCTCTGACAAGAGAATGAGTTCATATTCTAGAACCCTAATTCAAAATCCAGGCAATGATCTATGCCTTGCTATTTTTGCTGCCCTCAAGTAGCATGCAAATCAATACTCATACTGACATTCATGTTATTCCTTTCCATTATACTTCTCCATAAGCCCTCGTGGATGCAGCAAAGATTGCCAAGTATTCCAGGCAAGCTGGGGTTACTTAGTGCGTTCAACAGTGGCCTGAATGGCAGAGAGAGACTTCTTTTTCTTTTCTTTTCTTTTCTTTTCTTTTCTTTTCTTTTCTTTTCTTTTCTTCCTTTCTTCTTTCTTTCTTTCCTTATTTACTTACTTATTTAAGTAATGAGCTGAACTTATTTATTGAGGGAAAGAAAGCTCTTGTCTGAGAAGAAGGGGGGCTGAAGTGGGTGGTTCCCTCAACTTGTTTATTTAATCTTCTCTTGTGCATCCATCAGTTTTATTTAGTTTTATTTATATAAGTGATATAAATGACTTCTCTTGTCCTACATACAGACACTTTCCCAGATGACAGTGTTCTTTAATATCCATTTAAGTAAGACGCACTCTTACATGATGATTTGATCTAATTTTACTTGTTCTAAAATGTATAATAAGCAAGTCCAAAGTACATGCTCCAACGCTTCAATGTCTATCCTACTGTTTATTGATATGGTCAGGCAGGGCAGGGATCCCTGAAGCCATATGCATCCTGCTAGCCACGAGCTCAACTTGGGGCAGCAGCACTAGTCAGGCAGACAAAGCCCACAGAGTTTCTCTATGTGGTTCAGTATAACACCAGTAACTTCTGGCTTTAGAGTTTTTTCTTGCCTAAGGCACGGTCAACTTACTCTGAGAGCATATTGTGAAGCTGTCTTCAGAAGCAGTTTGCCTCAGGAAGACTCGTAGCACCATGTGAGTACCCTTGTGAGCTAGAATTGGGTAACCAGGAGACAGAGGTGTGGAACACACTCTCTCCCTCTCTGTCCCCTCTCTTTCCCCCCTCCCCTCTCTCTGTTTCTCTCCCCTCTCCCTCCCTGGCCCCTCTCTCTCTCCGCTCTCTCTCTACTCTCTCCTCTATTTCTCCCCTCTCCCCTCTCCTCTCTCTCCTCTCTCTTACACACACACACACACAAAACCTACAGAGGGATTTTCAAATTAGAAACTACTATTTTGCATAGTTTATTAGATAACATTGGAAAATGAAGATGAAAATACGCTTACAAGTCCCTGCAATTTGAAATCACTCCTTATTTGCCCTTCCTTAGAAACAACTTGCCAACTTTTGGCCTAGAAGACCTAATAATCTTCAGCATTGTGAGGAGTAAGCACAGAGAAATATAACCTGGAGATAATGCAATGAAATCAGGATACAGACCCAGACTGAAGGTTCCAGACTAGAGGAAGTCCGACGATGTAGTGGAGCCATGATGTGGGACACAACCTGGTGCTGCATGACATAAATGCTATAGCTTGTCCCAGCAATGTGTCCGCTGCTCAGCACTACCACTACAACTGCTTTGACTGTTATTGCCGGATATGAGACAGAGGAACCACTGCTTCTAGATTCCTCTCCATACAAATGGAGCATGGTCCCTGCACTTTTACATGATCAGCTTCTGATTCGGTACCTGAAATGGATTTGGATGGCAGACACAGCCTCACTTTCTGCACTTCTAGCTATATGGGATGGCAGAAAACAGTAGGTATTTACACATTTGTATTATTTTTGTTACTCCTTTTGTGTCGAGTAAATTCAGCCAAATGGAAGTTTTGTTGTCTAGCAATAATTTAATAGCATTAGTACCACAAAGAGTAAATAAAAACAAATTGGTAGACAAGGAAGATGGGCTGAGTGTGTAGTGAAAGGTACCAGGGCTACCGAGTGGTGCTAAGTTCTCTAATTCTCATTGAGTTTTGCTGAATTCCAGTTCCTGTTCTGTTTCCATGAAATGCTTATTGGTCCCCGTAGATGCTCTTTCTTTCTTTCCGTTTTATACATTTGATATAGGGTCTCACTATAGTGATCCTTCTGGTTTCAGTCTCCCTTGTGCTGGGGTTAAGGTGTGTACCACCATGCTGGGACGGACTTGGTCATCAGCTCAGCACCCTCCAGGGGCAGAGCTGGTGCAGCACTCAGGGCCAGGGATTGAATACTGGTCCTTGCTCTTGCTAAAGCAGGCATTTAGTCCACTGAGCTAACTTGTTGACCCTCCATAGATCCTTTCTTTATAGAAACATGTGGAAAAGTTGTATTTATAATTTGAGAGTCAGCCAACTAACTTATTTGATTAAAGTGCCTGTAATCAGGCATGGGAGCTAGGGGTTTAATCCCTGGGCCTGCTGTGCTGACCCTGTCCCTGCTGCATGCTGAGAGGGCAATTGAGACTGGGTGGCACTTGTCTATAATCCCAGCACTTTGGAGGCTGTAAGCAGGCGGGTCACTACAAGTCTGCATAGTTATTCAGAGGACAAGATCTAGACCTGATATTTTGTCTAAATATATTAGTAGAAGCTTTTACTCTCAAGGAACTAAGACAAAATAACTATATCTAACTTAACTTCCACGTGTTTCTATAAAAAGAGGATCCATGGAGGGTCAACAAGATAGCTCAGTGGACTAAGTGCCTGTTTTAGCAAGAGCAAGGACCAATATCTAGTAGAGAGAGCCTGAACATCCTGTAGACCATTCCCTAAAATATAAATAAATAAATAAATAAATAAAATTTGAGAAATTCTAACCAAAACACAATCTTCCATTTCTTTCTCTCCACCTACCATTTTGTTTAGGAATGTTATATTCCTAAGAAGATGTGGGGAGTATTCTGAAATCCCAAGATACAGCGACGCAGTTCTTACGATTGCCTCCACTAAGAATTTGTTTTTGTGTTACTAAAATTGTCTTCTCTTCATACACATTTTAATCTTTGTTTTAGTAGAGACAAACTTTTTTTAAGAGAAAAGCTCATGAGAATTTCGCATTTGCGTTTGTCCTTTCACATTTTTAGCCACAGATGAAGAAAGAACATGTTTTATCTGTTTGAAGTCCAAAATTGGTTAAATGTGTCCCTGAGCTAACCTGTACATCCATTGCATGACAGTTAAGGTCAGTGGTGTGGCTTCTCTTTGGCTTCACTTAGGACAACTGTTCTTCCTTACACACATACACAAAAGAGTGTGATATACTTCCAATATATTATATATATATATATCCTATAAAAATAGTGATTGAGTCATAATACATAATAGAATGAGATTCTTGCACATTGTTCAGTATACTTGGCAAATAGTTGAATAGTCAGGACTAAGAATTATTGTTCAACTGTATATCATTCTCTTTCCTAAAAATCATGTTTGATCAAAAAGTAATATTTCCATGCAATTGAGAATTTTTAAACTGAGATCGAACAGTTAAGAGCCTACATGCAATTTGAGAGTGGCTGATTCAGTGCTCTACAGTAGCCAAATGGCTAACTATGCATTTAATTTAATCATGATGACACAAATATAATAAGAAGGACACAAAAAATAACTTTCTTTTTCTTCCCCCAAATATGTAGAAACTAATTCAAATGTCACTGAAAGTGTTGTCTCTTGGGCTGGTATTTTCACACATTTCTCTGCTAAAGTTGTCTGGTGCTTTTCTCCCTTCTCTATCCAGCTGTGTGTCTGTTAACTTGATTGTAGCATTGAGAGTGGGCATTTATCCTTCCATAATTTGCCAGGAAAAACATCTCCAAGATTAGGTCAAATACAACAAGAGGTCCTGCCTTGGGAGTTCGCTTTGGCAGTCTTATGCTCACTGCATGACATTAAGCATTCTTTCTGGCAAGAGCAGTTCATGTGTTTGCTGTTTAAATATTCCATGGCTATGCAAAAATCTCAAAGGCAAAGAAACCACAGATTTGACATCCTAGGAAAGTATCTCAATAGGATGATATTTGAATTTTTTCTTAAAAGAAAATTCAGAATCATGGAGTGTTAAATAAGCAGTCCCTGAAATGTCAGTATCTTGGCTAATGCCTTCCTTGCTGCTATTCAAGATTTTTTTTTTTTTTTTTTTTTGGTCTGAGAGTCAATCAAATTAAGTAGCAGCTGCAGATTTGAAACTGAGGAAAATGAGGATACAAGAAAATCTTGATTTATTCAACTACCTTCCTAAGCCATAGCAAACCTTGCATCATAATTTCCATCTTGGATATTGATGGAAGTTAAAGTCTAATCGCCATTGATCCACAATTTGTAAATGTAATTCTTTCACTCTTGGTAAAACTTCCAAAGAAAAATAGCACTTTGAGAACAACTTGGGACGGAGTAGAAAAGGCATGGTGGAAGTATAAAAAACAGTTATGTCACTTCCGCTCAGTAGAAAGGACAGCAGCATGGATATTTCTGCCTTGTCATTGAACTCATCTTTGACATTTCTTGATACTTCATTTATATTTTGAGACCAATATATATTAGTCCAGGGAACTGGTTTTTAAATGTTTTGTGCTTGGTCTCTTTTCTGTATGGTCCAGTTTTGGAGTTATAGTACAACTTTATATAGAAAGGAATTCTTCTTGGAAGACAAGTTCTTTGAAATAGGAAACTTATGACCAAAAGAAAAAGGTTACATTTTTGTTCAACAGTGTATTCTTTTATGTAGCATTTTAAATCCTCTGATAAGGTATCTGGGGTTTGTTTTTTTTGTTTGTTTTGTTTTTATATTTTAGGAAAGGGTCTACAGGGTGTTAAGGGTTTCACTACGAGATCAGACTTGCAGTGATCTGCCTGTTTACAGCCTCCCAAGAGGTGGGATTACAGGCACCTGCCACCAAGCCCTGTCTCAATTCCTGTTTCAGTGCATTCCAGGGGGGTTGGGCCAGCACAGCAGGCCTGGGGATATGAAAAGATATTTGGTAAAAAGAAGTAAGAGGATCAATGTTACAACTGGAGTTGAATCTGAAATATACACTAAAAAAAATATCCTTTTGCAAACGATGATTAAATGGGGTGCCTCATAGAAGCGTGAATGGCAATGAAGATGCTCCGAGCTGGCATTCTATCACCCCCAAGGAGATTTTCCTAATGTGTCCACACACAGAAGTGCCTGAGGCAAAATGAAAGGATATGAAACAAAATTTCACATTCAATAAAGACTTGCTCTTATGTATACAGTCAAATATTTAATGATTTTGAGTACATAGATGCATTTATCACACAGAAATGCCGAATTGCTTAAATCTTACTAGAAGAAAATAAAACCAGCAAAGAAAATACAAGGCATCTAATTAGAGTTCAGAGCGCTAGGAGGTGTCATGTTTTGTTTTTTGCTTTGTTTTGTTTATTCTTATGGCTTAGGGAAATGGGTACACTGTTCTTGTCATCAATATAAGAATGGCTTATTTTTCTTTTTCTCTGTTTCATTGTGTCTGTACTAGGCACCCTTAAGATAAAAGAGAAAACTAAAATTGATAGGGGCTGAAAGATAACTCAGCAGTCTAAACACCTGTCTACCAAATTCAAGGACGCTGGTTTAACCCTGGTACTGCAGCCCATGCCAGCCCTGAAACCACAGGTTCACAATGCTAGCCACTAAACCAGGTTTAGTGGCACATGCCTTTAATTCCAGTGCTGGAGAGAATGAGACAGGAGGATCACTACAAGTCCAAGTTGCACAGCAAGAGCTTGTACAAAACAAACAAACAAATAAATAAATTTATTTGACATTATTTGTGAGATCCTAGAAAAATGCTTCATTGTTTCACCATCCCATTCTAAATATCATTCTGCTAGTGCTTTTAATATATCAAAGTAAGAACATCTTTGGATCAAGAGAGTGGTGATACAGTCAGATTTTTCATACATGGTACAATTTTAATGATTGAGCTAATATTTAGAGAATATATAGTCTAGTGGAAAAAATAATTAAATATCCAACCCAATTTAAATGTAACTCCTCTATGTTAATCTAAGATCACCTTCTGTATTATACTCAATCTAGCACATTTTAAAATATTGTAATAATAAGACATCATGAAATATTTATTCTGCCAATAAGTTCCTTTCCAAATGAAGATAATTTGTCATGAACACATTTAATTTTAAAGAACTGCTCAGTGATTGGAGATATAAAATTTTTGTTGTAAGTGTATTTTTACTAAAATTAGTGAAATATTGACATTAATTAATAAATGAATGTTCTAAGATTTCAAAAATATGAATAATAACAGGGGCTTTATGTGAACACTTACACAAGGGCTGCATACTTATGCTTTTGAAACATGTTCCTTGACTAAGAAAACTTTCTTGAAGAACAAGATCAAGCACTCTATGCTTTGTATAACTGAAATTTTCAGTTAGCATGCGTTTTGTTCCATATTCCCGGATGTAGTCCTTTCCTGTATCTGGATAAAAAAGAAATAAAATTTGTCACCGAAGCTCAAATACTTCGGTACCATTTTTTTTTTTTTCTGGGTCTTTTTTGACCTTGAAGGGCTAGGGCCAAAATATTGGCTATCCTTATAGCCCTTCTTTTTCTCCAATTTTTGGTCTGTTAACTTACATTCTTAGCCCTCCAGCAGAAAAGCTTTGTGATACTATTACTCTGTAACATAGGTACTTGAGCTTATCATCACTGGCTTTCTGAGTATCAAATATCTTTGATTTAGCTTGGAAATGATATTTTCTGG
>PVJA010052919.1:0-12198 GCA_004027025.1 Myocastor coypus
TCTTTTGAGACAAGGTCTTGCTATGCAGCTTAGGCTGGCCTTGAGCTCATTTTGTAGCTCAGACTGGTTTCAAACTCTCATTGATTCTCCTGCCTCAGCCTCCCAAGTGCTGTGATTATAGGCATGCGCCACCACGTCCGGCACTACTACCATGTTTCTTAATTGCTGGTAACCACTAAATGGTTATCTTCTTCATTTCTATAACATTACTATTTCAAGAATGGAAAATGTCAAGAAATGTAGAACAATTTGTGGTGGCTTAAAATGTCACAAATTCTTCTCTTTATACCATGCTGGATGTCAAATAGTATAGCAGCTGAAAATAGGCTAAAATTGAGTTAAAATCAAGGTGTTAGCAGGTCTACATTTCTTGTGCAGTCTCTAGGACAGAATCTATTTCCTTGACTTTCTTAGCTTGCAGAGGTTGCCTACATCTTCAGTTTGCAGCCTTTTCAACTATCTTCAAAATCGTATCACAGCATCTCCAAGCCTCTGTAACTCAGTCTTGCATCATTTAAGAATCTTTGCGTTATATTGGGATAATCTGGATAGAAAAAGCATCATCTACCTATTTTAAAATTCTGAACCTAGTCGCATCCCTAGCCTTTTCTACATGTGAAGTAACACATCCGTAGATTCCACAGTTTGAAACATGGGCATTTTTTTTTTAATTTTATTTTTTCTTGTTTCAGAACTTTTGTTTGTTTATTTATTTTTATGGCCAGCTCAGCCTGCCCTGAGGGCATGACTGGCACAGCATGTGGTGCCGGGGATAGAACCACGGTCCCTGCAGCCGCCTGCAGGCGCTTCAGACCACTGAGCCATCCTTCCGGGCCCCTGGACATTTTTTTTTAAATTTTTTTTGTCTTTTTGAGACAGGGTCGTGCTATGCAGTTGAGGCTGGCCTTGACCTTACTTTTGTAGCCCAGGCTGGTGTCGAACTCACATCGATCCTCCTGCCTCAGCCTCCCAAGTGCTGGGATTACAGGCGTGCGCCACCACGCCCGGCTTTCTTTTTTTCTTTCTTTTTTTTTGAAACATGGACATTTTTAGGGAGCCGTTATCCCACCTATCTTATCAGTCTTTCTGGAAGTTCACCTGTTTCCTCCCATTTAAGCAAACTACACACAGACAGTTCAACAGACAGAAATAGACATCTGTATCAGAGACATTTCCTGTATTTGCAAAAGTGGTGACATAATAAATGTTTTCCCCTTCTATGAAAGAAAAATGACCACACTCACATTCAACCCTCTCAAGTGAATAAAAGGAAAAGGACTGGTGAAAAAGACATTCTCTGGTTGAAATTGGAAGGAGCTAGCACCCTTTCCCTCTCCAAGGCCAACAACAGCGTGGATAGGGCCAGACAAATAGCTCATCTGATTTAAGTATCTGCAAGCAGGGGCAGAGGCCAGGTGCTCAATCCCCAGGCCTGATGTGCCAGCCCTTCCCTCAGGGTGCATTGCGACTGAGCGTGGTGGCACGCACCTGTAATCCCAGCTCTTGGGAAGCTGTAAACAGGCAGATCACTACAAGTCTGAACCCTGAATACCCTGTAGACCCTTCCCTGGAATACAAAAAAGAAAAAGTGTGGACAATGAGCAGCAGAGATTTCTAATGCCTGCTACACTGATGTTCTATGGATCTGGGATTTTATCCACAATATTAGAACTGAAGCTCTGAAACTGTCTTCTCTTCCAAATAGAAGTTTGTTTTCTCCCGGAAAGATACATTGGAATCATTACATATATTGATGCCTGAGATATTATAATTTGACTAAGGAGGTGATCTGCACTGTGGAATCTTTTAAAGAATTTTGGTGTGTAGGCAAATTTAGGAGCCACTGTCATAAAATTAGGAAAATTTAAAGTATATGTGATAAATGGCTTTTCTTTGTCTTATGGTTTGTGTCAGGACATGTGCCCAAAGCCTCATGCAGTCGCACTTGGGGGACTTTTGCAGACAGCTGAATCTACGAGTTTGTGACTGGTTCACTGTCTAGTTCTGCGATTGGGGATGTACACCTGTCTGAGAGGGTGGCTTGCATACACTATTAAGGAGGAAAAGAGGCTTGCTCCTCTTGTTGCTTTTGGTATCTTTCACCACCATAAATGATTGACCATTGGGTAAGGCACCCTGCCGTGGGAGGCAATCATAGACTGAAACTCCTACAATTTATGAGCTAAATACACCTTTGCTCCTTTAAATTTAGCTGTTGTGTATTTTGTCTCATCAATGTGAGAAAAGTATAACTAAAACACCTTGCAAATGTTGGCTAAGAAGGGAACTCGTGAAAATGCCAGGTTGAGAAAAGCCTAGAAGTTTATGTAGGCCTGAGTTTTCCGATCTACAAACAAGTATAACCATACATAGAATAAAGAGTTGGTAAATTATATAAACTTAAGTACAGGGCAGCAGATGTAGCAGAGGCAGTAAGCTGGGAGCACTGCCTCCCAACCTGCTCCCAGAAGTATGAGAGGTGACTCAGGTCTTGAGCAAACTTGGGCCATGAGTTGGCCAGCAGCACTGCCCCTGCCCTGCTCTCAGCTGTGCATAGAGGAGAGTTGTACCAGTGGAGTGGAATAGAAGAGCGTGTGCAAGGACCAGAAAGGGCTAAATATGGGACGGAGAGCAGGCTTGAGGTGCCTTTCACTTAGGGTCCCATATCAACTGGGCAAGTGACATATAGAGACACATCCAGCAAGGAAAAGAGGGTGGGATGCCAAGGGACTTCCACAGCGTGGCCGGCTAAAAAATATTACCTAAGTCCCTATATCCAGAGGCCAGAATCAACCTAGACCCAGGCAGTAATCCCAATGTAACCTGGGTGGGTTGGCCAGAACAGATTAGGTTGTAACATAAAGACTGTGCCACAGAACTGTAGAAACTACAGGAATTCTTTTTATGCTTGCCAGTTTCTTTGTTTTTGTTTCTTTTTGTCGTTTGAGGTTTTTGCTTCTGTTGTATTTTCTATTTTCCCATTCCTCAACAACACTTGGATATATTTCATGCAAACGAATGCTGTCTTCAGTCTTTTGTAGTTTGTTTCAATATTCTTTGGATTTCTCCTTCATTCTTTCCTTCCTTCTTCTTGCGTTTCCCAAACCTCAGGTGATCTGGATCACGGGCCAAACAGCTCAGGGAATTAAAGTGCCTGCAAATAGGCGCAGAGTCTAGAGGTTCAATTCCCCCACCTGCGGTGCTGGCCCAAGACCCGCCCCACCCTGAGGGCATGCTGACACAACAATTGGGACTGGGCACTATGGTGCTCGCCTATAATCCCAGCTCTTTGGAGTCTATAAACAGGCAGATCACTGTGAGTGTGATCTAGTAGTGAGAACTTGAACACCCTGTAGACCATTCCCTAAAATACAAAAAAAAAAAAAAGGGAAACATCTTGTGATCAACCTTTGTCCTTCATCCTGCTTATACTATATTTCTCTTAATTTATTTCTCTATTTTCCCTCTTTTAAGTCCCACACAACACACAGTGTAAAGTTACTCTAAGTGGAAATTCACTGCATACAAGCTAAGAGTTTTGTTTGATTTGTTAAGTAACTATAAATCTTATTCCTGCAGATACTTACAAAAAGAATAGCTACGACGGTTTATGAGTTTATAGGCTGGCTTTATACTGTTATTGCTAACTATACTACAGTAGCTAGGGTGTAATACCTGTGTTAATCTATTATTTTTCTTAGTACAACAATACTGGGATTGTTTAGGATCATAATCATTACTGTAGTCCAGTAGCAAAGAACTGGGTACTGGGCTGAAGAGACAACAATTTTTCCTCCATTATATATTGTAAAGGTAGGATCCTGGGACAGACTCAAAGACCAAGAGCAAGAAACACTTAAAAGACATCACCGGGCCTGGCGTGGTGGCACACACCTGTAATCCCAGCACTTGGGACGCTGAGGCAGGAGGATCGGTGTGAGTTCGAGACCAGCCTGGGCTACAAAACTGAGCTCAAGGCCAGCCTGAACTGCATACTGAGACCCTGTCTCAATAAGACAAAAAAAAAAGACATCACTGAATAGTTACTTTCTAGAGAAGGCTCAATACTAATGATAAAGCTACTACCACAAGCAATTTATAAACATCAAGATGGAAAACAAATTAAGATTTTAAAAAATAGAAAATGACAAGATACATAAGCAAATACAGCATCAGACTTCTAGCTCACACAGGACAAATCCAGGGGGCAACGATGAGATAGAGGAAATCAGAAGCCACCCACCTAAATTTTCTAAAATGATAACAGAAATTTTAAAAATGCAGATCAATAAAATAGAAAGAACAGCTATAGAGAAAAGCAGATTAAATTAATCTCTCATGTAAAAAGTAAGTGATGAACGTAACAAAAGACTTACTCGGTGAATCTAGAGTAGACACAGGAAAAATAGAGGAGCTTATGAAAATGATGAAAACTGTGAATGCCCAACATAGAACAGATGAGATTTCTAAAATAGATTTGGACAGATATGCAGGAGATTCTTAAAACCAGCAAGGGGGCCACAAAAAGGAGGCTAAGAAAAGTGTAAGATTGGTGTCTGAGTAAACAAAAAAGCAGGAAACAGTGCAAACAACATTAAAAAATGTTCACACAAGTAATAGCACAAAAATTCCCAAGCATGATAAAAGGATCTGACATACAGATAAGCAAGGAATACAGAATTCCAATTAATGTAATAACCATTGTATAGACAAAGGGATATGACAGTTCAGAAATTCAACAGGACAGATTATTAAAGGCTGCTACAGAAAAGAAACAAATTACCTGTAAACAAAAGCCCATCCAAAAAAATGATGTGGGGGGGGGCAGATAGCTCATCAAACTAAGTACCTAGTTAGGCAAGTACAGGAACCAGGGTTGGATCCCCAGCACCACATACCACACCAGCCTCACCCCCAGGCATGCTCAGCCTGCAACCAAGTCTGGGTGTGATAGCATGTGCATGTAATCACATCACTGGGGAGGCTGAAACAGGAAGACCACTAAGAATTTGAGCTCCCTAGTGAGACCCTACACAAAATACAAAATAAAACTAAAAGTCCATCAGAATCAAAATAGACTTCTGAACACAAACTCTTAAATCAAGAACTTGGAGTGAAGTTTTCCAACTCCTGCAACCTCCAGACATGATTGATGTGAGCTGCTTCCAGGAAAATGAACAACTGAAGAAATTCTTGACCACCAAAGCAGAACTCCAAAATATTCTGAAGGATATTTTCTCAAAAGAAAAGCCTTACTTTTCTTTAAATAACAACAACAACAAAAAAAGACACTACCAGGTAAGTCAAGCAATAAAACAGGGGGAAACAACAGGAAAATTATATGACAACGATAAATCAATACCAGTCAGATACAACCAAAAAAAAAACCATCAAAAGAAACAAAGTTTAATACCTATTCACTATACAAAGTCTATAGATAATCTCACTAGATAGTTTTTATCTACTGCAAATTAAATGTCATCATCAGACTAAATGGTAAAAAATGACAAATGCAAATTACAACAACACTGAAATGTCATCTCTCCATAAAGAATGGCTATTCACAAGAAATCAATCAAAAGGGCCTGCAGAATAGCTCAGTACTCTAAAGCACCTGCTTAGGCAAGCTTAGGCAAGAGAGAAGGGACAACAGTTCAATCACAAGCACCACATGCTGTGCCAAGCCTGCTCCAAGGACAGACTGCATCAGCTACCAAAAAAAAAAAAAAAAAAAAAAAACCAGAGACAGAGATATCAACCAATAACAAATTCTGGTGGAGTTGTGCAGAAAAAGGAGTCTTCTCCACTGTTGGTGGGAGTATAAACTGGTACAACCACTTTGGAAGTCCATGTGAAGATTCCTCTCAAAACAAAACTAGAGGTCCTATTTGACCCAGCTATTTCCTTTTGGTGTCTTCTGCAAAGAATTAAAGACATCATACCACAGTGATATATACACACCCATGTTTATAGCAGCACAGTATAGAACAGCTAAGCCTTAAAATCAGTTCATATATCCATCCATGTATTAATGGATACAGATGCATTTTTATAAAATGGAATAGTGCTCCGCTATAAAGGATGAGCATCACATATTTTTAGGTAAATAGATACACTTTGAGAACATACTCTTAAGTGCAATAAACTACGCATATGCACAAATATTGCACTGTCTATTGTGAGGAACAGAAAGAGTAAATAGGTATATAATAGATATGTGAAGCAGGAAGAAAATGTTCAAATGGGAATGGATACTAGAGAGGAGGAAGAAAAGGAAAGACAATCAGGAAAAAAAGGAAACAAAGCTTTTTTGTAAATAAGGACAGGAAAGGAGATCTAAGAGAGGAGAGGCGAATGCGAATAAAAGGATCAAACAAGATTACGGCCTTATAATAAATTTGATCATTACTTGTATCACAAAGTATATCAATAAACTAGAAAACAAGTACAGCCAGTAGCTTTTGCACACACACACACACACTTTTCATCTGTATTTTTTTTTTTTTGTCTTTTTGAGACAGGGTCTCGCTATGCAGTTCTCATCTGTACTTCTATTTCCCACCGCCTTCTGTAACAAGACCCAGTACAGTTTCCCTGTCATTTATTGGCACTACAGTAAGTATAGATTTTAATAAAACAAATCTGGAGGCCTTCTGAATGCAGAGGCAAATGAGTTCAGAGATGGCACTAAGTACGCTTGAGGTCCCAATGTCACATAACTGTATGAGCATCACATGATCAATGCAGAGTCCATAATCACATTTAAAAAGCTGCCTTAAAGCCACCGAAAGTACACAGGCTATTAAGTCAGGTAGTCCTATGATGGAGTTTCACCGCTTTTCTGATTTCATTCTATTATTGGTTAGATAGGGATGGTCATGCCCTTCCTTTCCACAGAATTTAACTGAGATTGAAATGAGAGCAAGGATAGAAAGGTATTCTATAAAGAAATGGAAGTAAAATATGTTACAATTACCCACCCATGCCACAAAGTTTGAGTCATAATGAAGTCTTTCTAAATTTTATTGGCACTGAAATAGAACATGGATTGAGCATAAACCTCTCCAATTTTTCAAAAAAAACCCAAGAATACATCAAAAGATATGAATATAAAATCTAACCTTTGTCCCTAGCCTTCTTGATGGAGGCTTACTGCCTTACTTAAGGCAGCTTAAATTGCCCCACAATTTCAGGTTTTAATTTAGAGAACACAGCGCATAAATGAGCATCAAAATAATTCACAGCAATGCAGACAACACTCCCCAAGTCAGAGCAGAGGGGTCCAGAGAGGCACTGCGCTAGGAGCACAAAGCAACCCCTTGGGGAATGAATCTTGGGGAGAAGGCATATAGAAACAATAAAACCAAATGCCAATTACTTCAAAAATGGATTTTATGACCTATAGTGACAGGTAACAATAATAATACTGAAAGCTTCTTACATTAAATTTCTGGCAAAATATCCTTTTATAATATAGTATATGCTTCCCAGGTATGGGGGTAGTAAAAGACATGAGGCCAGAATGATCCTGGCCAAGGCTAGTATCTTCTAATTGTGTATTAGCAAGAAAGGTAGAAATCAATATTGAGTTAGATATCACTAGAATATTTAATACTGATAGGAAAAAAAGAGCATACGTGAGGTGGAAAAGAGGAGGAAGAGGTTTCTCCTGGGCTGAGGGCAAAGCATGGGCGTGCATAAGGGACCAGGCCAGAATCCCCAGCAGCTCTATGCTATGTAAGCCATGGGACCACAAAGTTAGTGACAAGATCTTTGTTAGAGGTTTGTAAGAGGCACCACCTTGGTACCACCTTGGACAGGGGTGACAGGAAAGAATTATTGGGCACCTGAGAGGGTTATGTAAACTATAGAATCAGAGGCATGGGCTTCTTTACCATATGTACCTTCTTCTGTCCACTCCCTAATTGAGCCTACTGGTGTCAGGATCTAGGGCTTACCACACTAAGGCCAAGATGGCTGTGAAGCAGGAACTGGGATCCAAGTAGTTCTGATGGGCTATGTGTCCTAGAATGGTAGCGAAAATACTGACAAAAATGTGTGAATATTTTGGCAAGAGCTATATAAACAGAATGGGCTGAGCTTTCAAGTACTCATCCCTACTGTTCTAGTTGGAAGTAATTAAGGGATTGGAGGGGACAGGGGGCAGATAGAGAGAAGAACTAGGGTCCTGGAATAATATGAGATACTACTGTGCAGAGTTGACTTGATTGAAGCTTAGGCTCCTGTAAGGCCTTGGAGCAGGGTCTTTTACCCATTCTTACCTGAACAAAAGGACCAATGGCCTTGTAGGATATAAAGCCCCTTGAAGGCACTGTCTTTCTATCTCTATCTCTAAGGAGAAACTGAGTTGCTGAAATATGAGAAAAGGTGTATTACTGAGTTTCTAACAGCCCAGTCCGGGAGGTAGAAACAATAATGGCTGAATGTTTTAATCTCTAAGCATTAGAAAGCCTCTAAAATGGATGGGCTCTGGGAGGCTAAATTTTAGGTCAGTTGATCCTGTCATAGCCCTACCTCTTTTTTTAAAACCTGTAATTGAACCCTGAAAAAAAACTGCAGGACATGGAAAAGGAAGGCAATAGTGGTATAGGGAATACAGACAGATTTCAATCTACTCTACATGTATCTCTCATGGGTAACAGTTATGTATAGAGGTTTCTGCCTAACCAAATGGAAAGTGCCTCAAGGCTGGGGTAATTGTCTATTCTAGTAAGCTAGATCAAATGAGTTGAGAGAAAAACGGTTCTCATTGGCACCACAGTGGGCCATTTGCCTGCCAAGGAATTGAGCAGGGCTGAAGGACTAGGTTTGGTCCCATGGCTGCAATGAATGCTTGGCATGACTCCAGAGCTGCTCTAGTTAGTGGCTCCAGCATAGTATGAGTTATACAAAGGTATCAGGAATAGAAGGAAGAATAAAGAGGCGGTCCCTAGAGGCTGGGTGTCCATTACATGACTACATGGATTCAAATTCATCAATGCGCTGCTTGGTGTTGCCCTGCCGGATCTGACGCAGTGTCTTATATTTATCTCGGCCCAGTCGCATATTCTCAGCATGGATCATGTCATTGGCAGTCTTCTTCGACTCATCACGAGCATTGGCCAGCTCTGAAGTGAGGGCCTGTAAAGATGCAACAAGATTCACAGATGAACAGCTTTCTCTCATTTTAGCTGTATTTATTTGATCAGATTTCTCCTCTGTTATTTTCTTTCCTTCCTTCTCTCTCTCTGTATATATATATATATATATATATCTATACCTGTATCTATATCCATCACTCTAGCCTTTCATGCAACATCTATCTGGAGAGAGGCAATGTGGAAGAGAAAGAGAGAAAAACCTAGGCCTGCAGGGGGCAAGAATTTAAAAAAAAAAGCATGCAAATCTAGATAATAGATAATAGACATTCCTTGATAGTAGAATAACATACCAAAGATTCAGGTAGAAATTTTATCAGCTAGTTATCTTCTGAACACAAGAGGTGAATGAAGATGTGGCAGAAAGAGAGGCAGGAAGAAAATTCCTACAAGGAAAGTGGCAAACTAGGATCTAATTAAAAAGTGTAAGGTGAGCACTCTTCAAAGTTTCACATGACAAAGGCTTGGATTTCCGTGCAGCACCTTGTTAGTCTCCTATCACTACTCCCCACCATGATGGCCTGGTGCATATTATAGGCATAGTTTCCGTGAGCCTTTGCGTGGATACCTTCAGGTGCTTCTGCACTCGCTCATTCTTCTCTGCCTCAGTGGTACGTTCCTCCTCACTGCGGTCCTTGGCCATAGCATCAGCCCGCAGGTCAGCACTGGCCTGTGCCCCATTCTCATCTTGTTCATCTTGCTCATTTTCTGCAGGCTCTGCCACATGGGGTGTACTCATGGCAGTCTTCAACTCAGCACGGGTCTTCTCTAAATCTTCCTGTACCATCTGTGCCTGTCCAGTGACACAAAGACCAGAAGTTAAACTCAGTAACCTGTAGCAATCTATGCATACCATGAAGTCTGGCTGTTTTCAGATACCAAATGGGCAAAGGATTTCCTCTGCCTGATTCCTCATTTCCACAGTTATAAAATAGAAGCATTTCTACTACAGGAAAGATCTGTTCATGTAGTTTGTTTTTAAAATGTGCCAATGCCTATACATCAACAATATTTTTAAAATAAAGTTGTATAAAATTAAAAAAAAATAAAATAGAAGCATTTCTATGCACTTCTCCAGGGGCACTGGGGAATTTTGGAAGAGTGTTGAGCAAACATTGAGCACCATTTTCCACCATGCCAACTGTATAGAAATGGTGGAAGGAGGAAAGAACCCAAAGGTAAGGAATCTAAAGAGCTGACCTGTGTGCACATAGGACACCTTCTGGTGGTGCTTTGTTCTGGTGCTCTGTCTTACCTTTTGTTGCCACTCAACAGCCTCACTCTCCTTCTTCTGTCGGGCCATCTCTAGCTGAGAAATCCGAGCAGTCAGCTCTGCCATTTCTGAAGCCTATAAGTAAATTGGAAGCCTGTGAGGTGGTGCCTCAGGGACCAGGTGTTGTCAACCCAAATTCCTCCATGAACCAGTTGGGAACTTGCTAGGCCATGGGCTTGCTCCCCTGGCAGGTCTTTTAATCATTATCCCTCCACTTCACTTCTCTCTTCCTTACCTAGGACTTCCTTTATAAATCGTAACTCCTCTCCTAGACCGTAGGCCTTGCAAAGAGGAGAACATGTCAGTTCTCTGTCTTCCTCCTTTTTTCCTCCCTCTCCTTCTTCCACTCTCATTTCTGCATTGAGTTAGGGCCTCCTTGAAACTCTAGAGATGAGCTAAGTGCTAACTCTTCTTTGCTGCCCTGAGATGCACAGGTATCTGCTAAGACTCTTTCCAAGACAAGTAAAGGAAGAACACAAATGTCACAAGGCGATCTGAATGAGGGGAAGAAAGCTTATATATACATTCACACCTTGGTCAAATTTCCCAAAAAAGCTTCTTTGAAGAGCTAGGTTTTAGTTTCCTCAAATTCTACCCCCAGGGCTGGGGAGATAGCTCAGTAGAATAAGCTCTTGCCTCGCAACTCCAAGGGCCTGAGTTCAATCCCTGTTTCCGCACCAAAAAAAAAAAAAAAAAGCGCCTGCTTAGGCAAGCTTAGGCAACTGGAGGGACCAAGGTTTGATCCCCAGCACCACATGCTGCACGAGCCCCACCCACAGGGCAGGCTGAGCTGGCCATAATATAAATAAATAAATAAAGTTTAAAAAATACATTCATAAAGCTGGGCATGGTGGCGCACACCTGTAACCCCAACACTCGTGAGACTGAGGCAGGAGGATCAGTGCGAGTTCGACGCCAGCCTGGGTTACAAAAGAGAGCTCAAGGCCAGCTTGAACTGCACAGCAAGACCCTGTCTCAAAAAGACAACAACAAAAAAATACATTCTCACCAATACAGCAGAAGAGCTCCTTTAAAAAATAAAAACCCACCCCAAACAGCACCAAGGCAGAGGATATGTCAAGGAATTTAGACTACAGGCTAACTTCTGAGTTTCAGAAACTTCAAAAATTGTGATAAAAGTATGGACACTTAGCCTGCATCCCACCCACCAAACAGTGTATAGACACACAGTTTTCTAAGTAATTTCAACCTGAGGCAGAAGTGCGTTCTAATCCTACAGCTGTGTGACTATTGGCAAATCTCTTAAGCTCACAAAGACCTAATTTCTTTACCTGGAAATATCTTTGTGTGGGGGTTAATCTCATAGAGTTGTCGGTAAAAAGAAATAGAAAGGAAGGAAAAAGGAAGCACTGCTAGCACAACAACAGTCCACAGCGACTAATTAAGCATGAGGACCTTTACTCCTCATTTTCCTTCGTCAAGTTATCAGGTCAGATCTCTGAAGGTAAGAAAAGGACTAAAAGCCAGGCATGGTGGTGCACACCTGCAGCCTGTAAGCTCAGCACTCCCAAAGCTGAAGCAGGACAATCCACATGCATTTGAGGCTAGCTGGAGTTACATAGTGAGTTCAAGGCCAGCCCGAACTATATAATAAGACTCTGTCTAGAAAAAGAAAAACAATCAAAAAAGAGGGCATAAGCCAGGCGTGGTGGCGCACGCCTGTAATCCCAGCACTCAGGAGGCTGAGGCAGGAGGATCAGTGCAAGTTCGAGACCAGCCTGGGCTACAAAAGTGAGCTCAAGGCCA